>VUQI01050931.1:55899-86128 GCA_015106735.1 Paratilapia polleni | reverse complement strand
TTTCATTTATAAATGCTTTATAAGGCAAAAATAGTCCTCACTTTAGATGAGGTCACACAAAATACTGAACTAACAACTAGTAACTGCCTGAATCACTTACTTAGACTTTCTAAATGAGAGCATGAACACATTATATATGAGCTAATTAATCAAGAATAAACCATTTATATCTTGTTTATAATTACATACTAAGGAAGAGTAATGCTTTATAAAAGATAAATTAAGCATTTACTATTGCCTCACTAATGCTTAATAGTGTGTAGTTCTTATAAAGCGCTACCAGTTAGGGACTGTATTTGCGACATCATCACTGAAAACTTAATCAAGCAATGTTAGTGCAAAGTATAATCGATAGTATCAAACAGATCAGTATTCTTTAGGTGGGACCATTGAATATAAAAGGTCAGGGGAAAAAAACTAGATTCAACCTTTTCATCAATCCTAATCACAGCAGTTAACCTGGCACAACACACAGGCCAGAGCATCCAATTCCCGGGTTTCAACAGATGAATGCATTTATTTGCCACACGCTCACCTTGCAGCTGTGCAAGGTAAAGAAAAAAAGTAGAGAGAGATAGATAGAAACAAAGAGTAAGTGCACTGTAAACCTACTGACCTTGGTCCTGGCTCTTTAGCTCTCTGTGTGAAGGGGTTTAGCCTATAGCCTTAAATATTTCAACACTGCTTAGCTGACTGGAAAGTGCTGAGTTGGAAGAAGGGATAGAGGCCAGGCCACAGCCAACAATTAACACAGCAGCAGGACATCATTGCCATACTCTGTGTGTGTGTGTGTGTGTGTGTGTGTTTGTTACAAGCACTTCCTTTTATTCAAGTGTCTACTATAATTATTACTCTGCTTATTCTTAAAACATACACTACTATGAGGAGAATTTGTATAATGCTCCTCTACACATACAGTACAAAAACACATTTTCAGTTTTCCTAGAATTTTCCTGAGAACTTACCGGTTACTGTGAGTTCAGTTGTCCTTCTGACCACAAAACCACCAAACTGGATTTCGCAGGTGTAATTGCCAATGTCGTCTTCTGTTACCTCTTGGATAGACAGAATGTCTCTCTTCTGGATGATGCTGGCACGCCACTGCTTTGGATGGCACTCCTGCATACCAGAGGACAGGGGGGGGTCAGAAGTGTAAAAACCTGTTTACTGATATATCACTTGAGGTGTCAGATACAAACTAAGTGACAGATGTAAAGATGCTGTGGACTGCACATGGCCAGAAATGCAATATTCTGGGAAAGTCAGGCATTGTGAAATTTAAGACATCCACTCTGGCTTTTAATAAATATAAATAAAGAATTTCAAAAGCTTTAACAATGTTGAGTGTAAAGAAAGTGAGTAAAGTGGTAAAAACACACAGCTTGGGACTCCGATATATTAATTTTATAAGGTAAAATGATAAAGCTGAGCCATTGTCCTACTTATCTGATCAAGATTTATTGCACTGAACGGAATATTCTCCGTTCAATATTCTACAAAGGCCACATAGGACCGAGAATTTTATTTACAGTACTCTCTGCTGGAAAAATAAGTGTGTTTGTGCCACGTCTGTGCGAATGTGAGTATACGTGTGCAGGCAAAATGAGTGACTTCATGACATGATACTTTCTTCAGCTCCTTGGTGCTCAGGCAAGGAGCAGCGGTGGCTCAGTGGATTCTATTCTACCATTGCTCTCGGCAACCTTCGAATTCAATCACGGAGGCTCCGCAGTGGTCCAAATAACTCTGGGTTCCAGCACTCCCAGTCATTACCAAGATCGTAATTGAATTCTGGAAAAACCTAGAGGTCAAGCCCGGCCAGCTAATCTACTGCTGATCTGCCTGTGATTAGTCTGGCATGAGCCCTTCTCCGGGATGCACTTCGCTGTCCGCAGGCCATGCCTGACCTGGGAAAGGCAAGAACCCAGGTGATGGAGGAGGAGGTGCATGCTGAATAAAGATCAGGGACCAGGAGCATTTGGAGGGTATCCACTCTTTCCACAGGGCACAGAATGACATTGCACAATTTTTTCTCATATAAGTTTTGTGTTCATTATAAAAGCCATCTCTGTTGCAGCCCCCTGCCCACTCATCATTCTCTTTCGATGACTCTCACGATCATGTGGCACACTGCAAATATAGCTTAAGTAATTCATTGTCATCATTGGCCTTTATACATAATCTGCCTAAGTGATCTGGAACCACAATTCCAATAAGTCTTTTAACATAAACAGACAAGAAATTAGATGAAAACAAACCAATGAACCGCTGAACAATATTTCTCTCGGTTGTGTAATCACAAAGACAGACGCCCGCTTATTTCTCACAAATAACCAAAATATCACTAAGCCTTCAGGCAAGTGTACAAATGATGCAAAGATCATATGGCAGAAGAAAGATAATAACATATTAATAAACACGCTCAGTCAAACAGCAAGCTCACCTTGTACCAAGTGATGTCCGGCTCTTTGCCAGGTTCAACATAGTCATCTATGTCAGGACAGAGGATGTCTTTACTCTTGCTGAGCTCAGCCTTCTCCATTCTTCTCATTTTAGAGTTGTAGCACAGGTTTGTGTCATTCTCTGCCACAGTCAGAGACATGGAAACCTTCATGCAGTATGTAGAGTTTCTGTTGGCAGAGAAAAACAGTGCAAGGAGTTTAAGAATCATCTTGATAATAATAACTCTCTTATGTAATCTTAATTTGTCCTTATTTAATATGAGCTCAATAAAAACATATCTGTAAAGAGTAAGAAAGAAAAAGGAACTTTCTTATGATGTTTTTTCATGAACAAAAAAAACGAACTTTATCTTTGCTTCTTTTGATACCTTTTTAGTTATTATTCTTTTCTTTAAAATTATAAGGGGTTGGTGTGTGTGTGTGTGTGTGTGTGTGTGTGGTGGGGGTGGGGTGGAGTGGGGTGCTAATCTGAGAAAAGAGAAATGCTGAGATGGTCTCACAACAGGGAAGTGAAAGCTGCATGGTCGTCGCTTTGACTCAGTCCTCACAGCACCCCTACCCCTTTTTTCTCAGCAACCACCTAGCTACGTACTTAGCTTTGCTATCCAAGAAAGAAAGATGACTCTATCTTTAAATTAATGTTATAAAAACCATCATCAAAGCCACATTCATTACAGTCCCTATCTTCAGTGACACATTGCTATTCTACTCTGCCCACCTCTACAGAAATGACTATAACAAAGTGTGCCCTAGTAAGCTTATGACACATGACCGAAAATCTGTGGACACCCTTGCTGCTGTAATAGTTTCAACTATTTTGAGAGGTCTCTCCACACAGATTTTTGACGTTGATTGCAGGAATTTGTTGGCATTTAGCTTCAGTGGTCCAGTTTCTTTCAGACTTTATCAGTGCTGTGAGAAGGCCACTAAAGTTATTTAATTTTTTTTTTTTCTTATTTAGAAAGCACTTTGTAGAGATACTTATACAAAATGATCTCTGTAAACACATATCTGCTTGTGAATATGCAGAGTCTATGCAAGAGACAAGACTGTTGGTAATCTTGTCCCTGAAGCTTTGTAGTTTGGTGTAGTCGCCTGTCGTCTGAGCACTATATTGTACAATTATATTTATAAAGAGTCAGGAGTCCATGTGGAGAGAAAAGAAAGGGAATGCATTTGCTGAAATGCAATTTCCAAACCATCGGCTATTGACTAGTTAAAATTTATAACAGTGATGCAGTCCTAAATGGGTCTGGAGAAGGAGTTCCGGAATAAGGGAGTGTTTATGATGAAGGTCCTGTCACCCCACATCCAGTGCTTGGTCCTGAGTAGTGGGGGCAGAGTGATAAGGGCAGTGGGAGGGAGTATGGTGACGGAGAAGATAGGTGAGGTGGAGGGGTCCGGGTTATGGAGGGCTTTTGACTGAAGAAATGAAAGCCACTTTTAAAGATAAACTCCAGACAACGTTGGGAAAATCAAATTGCGATATTTCCACAGTTGCCTTTCTCACATATAGCACGCAACAGGGGGTAGCCTGGGTCAGTCAAACTATCATTACTCCACTTGATTTAGGTGACCTTCTTGTCTGGGTAGAGCATGCAGGAGGTAGAGCACATGATGTCCACTCACTCTGTGTGAATTCACCAAACAATTACCTGAGCTACTCTCACATGGGCTCAATCAGACATGACACACACTTTGCACTAGGGAGCTGGTAAAGACTGCTTAATGTCTGACCCAACTGAGTCAGACATTCGAGTTCTCGCATACAGCTCCGGCTAATCTCTGGAAAGTTCAGGGCTGGATGCAGGTACAAAAAGGGCTGTAGATTCAGATGATGTGGAACAGCAAGCCAACAGAGGTGCTTGGGATCAGGAGAGTGGGAGCAAGTAAACCGGTAAACAAATCAAGAGTTTGTTAAGAACTTCGGATGACATAAAGAATGCTATTGCTGTAATTGAGTTTGAAGGTAATGAAAGCACGGATCAGGGTGTCAGCAAGAGTAGCCTGATCCAAACCATGAGAAATGGTCCCATCCCAAAAGTCCACATTCTTTTAAATGTGGACTTTTGTCTCTGTTTTCATTCTCTGCCACCTGGACGGGCTAGGATAAGATCTCACGCGGTCAGTCACCTAGTCGGAAGGCTGTTCGTATGGCCATATGGGCTTTCATTTCATTTCATTACATTACATTTATGGCTGGCCAGATGCTCCCATTCACTGTAAATGACGGGGTTTCACATGATCTACTCAGGTTATGGAAGCAATAAGGGAGTCCCCTCTCTCATATAAACATCTCTGACCTCTGGGGCCATAAAACACAGATGCAGACATGAACATGTGCTCCCATGCATCCACACATGGTTAAAAGACATGTGTGGCTAGGTGCAGTTATGGAAGGCTGGCAACAGATAGTACTAAGAGGTACAAAAGGAGAATAGTTACTTGGAATGAGAGAAAATACACTGTATACTTCTCCTACATAAAAATGACCAAAAGGGCATTTGGAAGATGCAGGAAGCTAAAGTAAGATGCAAGATATTGCCACAGAGCTATGCCCTCTTGGTGCAGAAAACTAACATTATTGACTCAATACCTCCTATCTAGAGGGAACAGAGTGGGAAGATGTGTTGTTGGAGGCTTACAGAGTACACGTGGACAATGTACTGTATTTGTCTAAAGTACAAATACAACTATGCAAACATACACTCAGCAACACAAACATGGACACATACAGTACGTGCACATGTAGGCAAATTTCTAAACCTACAAAGTCAAGCCCTCTGATTGTTGACATAATGGGGAGGTCAAGAGAGATGAGTTCTCAAAGTTCTGAACCTGAGCCATTAAAGTGCCCAAGAAGCCAACAGAAGACATCTCTACACGATAAATATTCACAGCAGGCACCCTGTGGCATTGTGGGAAGGTGTCGGTGTTTGTGCTTGATTGATGGACAGCCGGAGGTCGATGCACAGTCCTATGGTGTCTTTCACGTCTGTCACATTCTATTTAAGTATAGCAGCTTTAGATATTTGTCTGCAGCTCACAGTAGCTGTAATTCTCCACACATTATTATCTAACATGTGGGATAATATAATCATGGGAAGCAAATGCACATTGTTTTACTGACTCTAGAACACAGACTCATTACAAGAATTATTACAAAATACTTTATCCAGTGAAAAATAGAGGGAGTGTGGCAGTGAAAGAGTGAGGAATAGTGGAAAAAAGACTGATGGATCTGACTCAGTGTTACAGACCTGAGAGATGATATGCAGAGGAAAGAGAGGCAGAGAAAGAGCAAAGGAGTAAAAGAGAGAGTCAAAGAGAGAACACAGAGATTGGTATGTAAATTAAGTCACCTTGACATGAAAACTGGCAATTGGACTTAAATTTCCAGACAGAGAAGGACAAATAATCAGTCACACACACACACACACACACACACACACACACACAGTAAATTCATGCACAGTCTATGCACAGACACAGACTTTTGTGAATCGGTGTGCCTCCATATCTCTTTCTGAGAAAAACATCTGGAGGGCTTCAGTCAAAAGCTGGACTTAGCACAGATTTACCTACAATTATAGACACTACACAACACAGTGATAGCTATAGGATATTGTGTTATGTATACCTTGCAGGCAGAGGATGTTAGGACAATGACACATCTTTGTTGTGTCAGCTTTAGCACATTAAATTAGAAGACTGACTTTGAACTTAACATTGACAATGACTTAACAATAGTGACTATCAACTTTGACGTGTGTTCATTATAGCATATATAATCGTCACCACTTCTAAATAGCTGATTGCAGTCAAAGCCAAGTCACATTCTAGAACTCGTCCTGACTCCAGAAAGCAACCCAATCTGACCAATCACACTGTAAAAAAAAACGAAAAATGTACTGGTAATTTTTTGCCAGTACGTTATCCATCCATAAAAAATTAACATGGAAAATTCCTTCGATACATTGTACTGTATTTTTACAGACTTGTTTTTTACTGTGCACAGTCATTATGGTCATAAATACATATGTATAAATATGTAATATCTTACTATAATACAAAAAAATCTCTTGGCACACAGGTACATCCTAGGTCCCTGAAGGTTCTAATCTATATCACATATTATGATGTCATCATGTTGCCTAGCAACCACCTAACAATGGACTATATTACAGACCAAACAATACTGTAGCATGGGCATGTACAGTACTGTGCAAAAGTCTCGAGCCACCTGTCATTTCTTTATATTTTGTTAGGAAAATGAGAACTATGTGCAGCGATTTATTGAAATGTGTAAACATACATGGAAATACAGTATAAAAGGCAAAAACAGAGCTTGTACAATTCTAACAAGCTTGAAAGTCAGTATTTGATATGATCACCTTTATTCTTCAACACAGCCTAAACTCTCTTAGGCAAACTTTCTTGTAATTTCTTTAAGTAGTCTTCAGGAATAGTTCTCCAGGCTTCTTGAAGGACATTCAAAGCTCTTCTTTGGATGTTGGCTGCCTTTTGTTCTGTTCTCTGTCAAGATGATCCCACACTGCTTCAGTAATGTTGAGGTCTGGGCTCTGAGGAGATCAATCCATGACTGATAGTGTTCCCTTGTCCATTGTTTTTCTATCTAGGTATGTTTTTACTGCATTGGCAGTGTGTTTGGGATCATTGTCATGCTGAAAAATGAAGCCTTTGCCAATCAGACACTTTCCAGATGGTATTGCATCGTGGATCAAAATCTGATGGTACTTTTCTATGTTCATAATTCCATCAATTTTGCCAAGATCCCCAACACCACTGGCTGAAATGCAGCCCCAAACCATGACAGAACCACCACTGACCTACAGAAAGCCCGGAAAACTATTGCTCAAGACTACTTTAAAAAAATTACAAGAAAGTCTAGCTCATTGGAAGAAAGGAAAACACAAAGAAATGAGGGGTGACTCAAGACCTTTGCACAGTACTGTACTAGTATATGTAATATATGTGTCTATTTTTGCTGACTGTTTAAAAAAAAAATCCTAGTTGACCAAAGTGTACATGAACCGTACATGAACATCAAAACAAAGAAGGGAATATATATAAAAAAAACAAAAAAACATAGCCTTGGCATGATATATCAATTGCTGGTGTAATAACTCATAACTCTGATAAGTGGTAACTGTTCGGTACATATTAACATCTCCATTAACAACTATTTCATGTATCAAGGACTTATTCAAATAGCACTGATTCAAAATAGTCATCACAGGGCACTTCACATTGTAAGGTGAAAGAAACAATGTCATAGAAAGAAACCAAGCAATTTCCATTGAGCAAGCACTTCCCAAAAGTGGCAACAGGAAAAAACAAACAAACAAAAAAAAAAAAAACAACCTCTGGATAGTATAAAGATTAAATAAATAGTTTACATCAACAGCTAAAGACTGTAATAAGTGGTGGTTAGATATCACTGGGGCATGTTCTAGGTCATCAGGTATATTTGAAAACTTTACATGTGCTTAAACATTTTTTTTTTGGTATTATTCAAAACTTTAAGTGAAAAAAACAAAACAAAAAACAATTGTATCTTTCTCTGATAGCTCCAGTAAATACAGATTTAGAGAAAAGCAAACCATCTATGAAAGAATAAAACACAGAAAAGTGAAGGTCATTGATGATACTGATGTCAGGACTCATTTACATTAAATAATAAATGCTGTAAGTACCTGTGGTACATAATGGGATTTTAATAGAATATATTAATTATAAGATTCCAAAAACCAAGTTATTCATTGTGGTTAGCCAAATTATTAATTATATTATATAGAGAAATGTTCTAAAGCCTAACTATAAATCCAACCATATATACCCTACTTTTGACAATGTTAGAGATGTTGTTTGTAGTATATAATCAAATGGTTATGTAATTTTTTTTTATCCATCCCCAGTAAAGCTAGAGGGGTTATTATAATAATAGGTTTGACTCAGATATCTCCAGATAAATCAAGGTTTACAGCATATACTGCAGCTACTATTTGAAATCTAAAGGGGGTGAAGAAAAGACTTCTCTTTGCCTGCAGGGAGTTTTAGGGGAGAGTGTTTGGGTCATATGTGCTACAATGTGTGACTCAAAAGCTTACTCCCTAACAAAAAGACAATTGATTTCAGCTCAGAGGCAAATCTCTTGCTGTGTTCTGATTAGGGTATCTGAGAAGTTTGAAATCCCCCCAGCTCAACACAAGCGGAGTGAGAAACACAGCTGGGGGCACTTTGTTACTACTGTGCTATTCTGCAGAATTATAGCTTTCTTTGAATTTCAAACACAGTATATAAATATGAGCAAATATGTGTTTGAAGAAAATATGTGTTTGAAGAAATTGGTAATAATCAAAGACAATATTAATTGAGAGTGAAACAGCACTTGAAAGTGTTTGTGCCGAACTACAGGATGCATTAATGAAATGCAGGTATAGGTCAGGGTACCATTGCACACAAAAACACTCCCCCTGGTCACACTCAATGATCCTGCCTCTTTGGGTCTTTATGAGGCCTTTAACGGGGTTTATTAAAATCTCTCTGAAATGAAGACCTGCAATGAGGCATTTATTGAGGGATGTTTTCTACTGTAAAAGTTAATAAGTTACTCCCACATGATTGTGCATTTTGTAATATGAAAAGTCTCTCTGTAACAGCCCACTGAAGTGTCCCTGCACATGTGGGAGTTTTTTTCTTGTGTATGTATTCGGGTGCATTTCTGTGTCTGTATAAATTTATATCCAAAACTTGAGAATTCAATATAACTCCTCTAGTAAACACACAAATGCTGTTCCATTCTTTTATCTCACAATTTTAATAATGTGGTCAATGAGAGCTTACATTTAATGGTTACAGAACTTGTTTCCAAAAGAGACTCACTCTAGCTTATCCAGATGTTGCCTTTAGAAATGAGGGTGCATGTAGTTTGCCCCAAATTCTGCTTGCACTTGCACATTAATTTAGTTTACTGCACTTCTTCTCTCTCCATGCTCATACAAAGACAGCTCTATAAGAGTCATGTCATTTAATTTTCAAGATGTTTTACGATTTAAGACACATTTGCTTATGAAATGAGACAGTTTGATTTGATTTAAAATGAGAAATGACAGATTATGTCCCTTTGAGGATCTAGAAGTATATGCCCTGCCACTTATCCATAAATGCAAAGATTAATGTAAGCTGATTTATACTGAAATATTAATATTTCTGATCTGATCCGTTTCTGTTCCAGAATCAATTCAGGTATTATAAGATCAATACCTAAACTCAGTAATTTCAGGTAGCTTTATATTTATTTGTCATACCGCTACGATTTTGTCTAAATAAACGGAGTTAATAGGAACTTTTCCTTCTGACTGTCATAATCATATTCTAGCTATGGCTCTATAAACATGTTAGCCATTAAAGCTGGTCTGAAAAGGTAAAGAAAAATGCTGCTAGTGACACAGTACTGTGCAAAAGTCTTGAGCCACTCCTGATTTCTTTATATTTTGCTACGAAAATAGGAATAGGTGCAATTTACTGAAAATATAAATGGTAATACAGAATATAAGGCAAAAACAGAGTTTGTACAATTCTGACAAGCTTGAAAGTCAATATTTGGTATGACAATCTTTATTCTTCAACACAGCCTGAACTCTCTTAGACAAGCTTTCTTCTAATTTCTTTAAGTAGTCTTCAGGAATAGTTCTCCAGGCTTCTTGAAGGACATTCAAAGCTCTTCTTTGAATGATGGCTGCCTTTTGTTCTGTTCTCTGTCAAGATGATCCCACACTGCTTCAGTAATGTTGAGGTCCGGGCTCTGGGGAGGCCAATCCATGACTTATAGTGTTCTACTGTGTGTTTTTCTGTCCAGGTATGTTTTTACTGCTTTGGCAGTGTGTTTGGGATCATTGTTATGCTGAAAAGTGAAGCTGACACTTTCCAGCTGACACTTTCCAGATGGTATTGTATGGTGGATCAAAATCTGATGGTACTTTTCTGTGTTCATCATTCCATATTTTTTGACAAGGTCTCCAACACCACTGGCTGAAATGCAGCCCCAAACCATGACAGTGCCTCCACTGTGTTTTACAGATGGCTGTAGACACTCACTGTTGTACCTCTCTCCTGACCTCCTCTGTATATATTGAAGATGATTAGAACAAAAGATTTTAAATTTGGAGAAGACCTGTTGCCACTGATTTTCAGTCCAGTTCTTGTGTAAATTGACATGCCTTTTCTCCCTTTTCCCTTCCTTAAGAATGGCTTCTTGACAGGCATCCTTCCACAGAGACCATTTCTGATGAGGCTTCAGTGAACAGTAGTTGGATCAACTGAAGGGCCAGATGCATCTCTCAGGTCCTGTGTCAGGTCTTTGCTGGGTTTTTTCCTATTTCTTAAGGACATGATTTTTAGATACTGTTCATCTGCCACAGATTTTTAGGCCTGAACTTTGTTATCTTTGGCATTTTTTTGTAGATTCAAGAAATGGGAACAAATTACATGTTTTTGAGATAGGTTGCTAGTAGCAAAATGCCTAAGGATACAATTTAAAATTGGCTCTTTGCTAAGTTGTCTGCTATGTGTAGACACAACACTGGTTCATCCTTTGAGTTAGGTGCCTTGCTTAAATGATTCATAGGTCAGTGTTAAGTGACTTAACAAACAAACAACAACAACAACAAATCTCATTCCTCAGAAAATGGTCAGGTACAAGGACTGGCCTGAAAATGGGTGAGATAGCAGCCAATGTCCAAAGAAAGACTTTGAAAGACCTTCAGAAAGCCTGGAGATCTATTGCTCAAGACCACTTAAAAAAAATAATTACAGAAGTCTGGCTCCTTGGAAGCTAAACCTAAAGAAATGAGGGGTGGCTCAAGACATTTGCACTATACTATACATCACTCTAACTCACTGAGTCATTTGGCAGTAGCGGGTACAGAAACATCCATCTAGGCTTCTGTTTGTGTATTAAAACAACCTGAGTTCCCCATGCTCTTAAAACTATAGATAGAAAGTTAGACCATAAAAATAAGCAATTAATTAATAAATTCCACAATAGGTAGCTAAAGATCAGGCCAATGACATGCAGAAAACATTCAACATTGCCGATAATTTGACAAACCGATCCAAGAAATTAAATAAATAACCCACTGTTAATATAATAGATTATTTCAAAAGGTAAATATTCACCAGTTTTTATATTTATAATGTAATTTATTAATTCATGTAGGCATTCTATTGTAAATACTTCTATTTATATTTAATTACCACCTCATATTATATTAAACAGCAATGTAACCTGTCAGTTCCTCTCCTCTTCTGCAATAGCTACACTGTATTTTGAAAAAGTGTATAGCGCTAAAGCTAAACTTTATACAGAGCTGTGTAGCTTGATCACTCCATTTTCTCTGCGTTGTTTGTAGAAGATTCTCCAGGAGCACCATTATTCACAAGATGCCTGGGAAATGAAATGGCTATAACGTACTTATTATTTCCCTTGACACCAAGTATAGGTATCACAATACCAAAACTTATGGCTCTTATGGTTCTAAGTGTTATGCTACGTTTGCACTCTTCACCTCCATGGTAGAGATTTGTGGAAATGATAAATTGCACAAATTTGGGACAATTTGCTAATTCATCTAACCGCATGCATATTCATCCACACACTTTTAACCAAATTAAAAGAGGCAGTAGTTCATTCTGATAGATGTTTCCTACTTGACAGAATGAGCTGATTTTAACCACTTTCACAGAGAATGCTTCTCACTCATATGTGACCTCGATACCTTCTAAATAATGGTTTTTGCAAAGGTAAGCCATTGGGGTGAGAGTCTTAATTCACCTGGCTAACTGTAGGAACAGGTTCTTCCATACTTGTTTGACTCTCATTTTATCAAATCTCTAAAATAGGAGCAGAAAATCTGAATTAGGTTGCCTCTTAAAATAGATTTCCCTCAAACCTACCGTAAGACACAAGAGTAGAGGCCCACGTCTTGAAGGTCAGCAGGTCTGAACCAGATTGCATCCTCCTCCTTGCTCATGCGCACACCATCAAAAGAGATGGGCTCCTCGAAGTCACTGTGGCCAAGGCCAGAGCTGCGGTACCACATGAGGCTGAGGCCCACACTCTGTGCCTGGCTGTAGTTGGCCCGGATGTAACCATAGAACAGAGCGCACTTCAGCCGTACCGGCTCACCCTGAAGCGCCCGGTACTTCAGGTAGTCCACTGACCAGTCTGTACAGCCATCCACTACAGAAGAAGTACAAAGCACAAAGAGAAGGAGCAAGACATGCATCATTACCAAGGCGCAAGCATAAAATTAGTCATGAAATTATAAATCATCCATCAGCATTAGCACTGCGATTGCAGTATAGTCAAAGAAATATTATGTGACAACAAAGCAATATTTCAGTATTTTGCATTCTCACATTGCTTTAGGAGAGGAGTGAATATTACTGGGTCATAAACTAGCCACAATAATGTCTTATTTTTATTTGGAAACACTCTCTCAAATAGCTGTATTAGTAATGAGACATTAACCTATGTACAGTATGCAAGTATAGCATTGTTTCATTACTGAATGAAACAATGCTGAATAGATATTAATGTAGCTGAAGTCTTTTAGCTCCATATTGTGTGTCTGTGTTTTTTGAAGATTGCAATTTGAATTTGTAATGCCCGTGCTAGACAACTCTTTCCTCCTCACTTGCTATCTTGACATTGCTCATCCAGGGCATATGTGCCACGCTGGCCTCTGCAAAGGCAGCTTAGACACTCTCATGCAATAACCAAACGCACAACCACTGTGACATTTGGAATTAACCGTAAAATATCTTCATAAATTATGTCAGGCACCTTCAAATGCTGTGGATGCACCCCAGCTCCAGTGCAAGAGAGTGCAAGGCTAGTGCATTGACTGGGAATAAGCTCTTCAAACAAGTTGTGCTCCTTGTCTAACAGTTCTACAGCTCAGCTATCATGATTTTTTACATACTTCTGACTAGGTTTGTGTCTATACTGCAGTTCACAAGAACATGTACAGCACAGATTAAAACTGCATCTTCTAGCCTCATGTGTGAAATGTACAGGGCAACTCAAGCTGCAATTTTCAAGGTACGGAAGAAAAAGAAAGCAGCTAGAGGGCAAAGTGGCTGAAAAGTCATTTGACAAAATCAAAGAAACTGGCACAGCCTACCAGGCACACTGGTCTGTTCTACTTCTGGCAAGCAGATCTCTCTTAGTTCCCTAGCTACTGGATTTTAACCTATGGCCAGCTATCAGTCTCTGACTAATTAGGTAACATTTGTTTATCCAGCAGGTGTATATTTGAGAGCATGTGTGTGCATGTGTAACCAGAGAGACTGAGAGAAAGAGACAGAGAGAAGTGGTGATGGTGTGGTGAGATAAAGTAATAAGAACCCTGCTGCGTGCCAGTCTGTGAGTGATACGGAGCCTCACAGGGACAGCTATGCTTGTAATTAATACTCTTAATTACCAGGGAAGTAATGTGTGTCTTTGTGTGTGTGTGTGTGTTTTTATGAGTGTGCATTCCCTATACGAATGGTTGTCTGCCTAATTATGTCAGTAATTAGCAGTGTGCTTAGCCACAAATGTGTGTGCACTTACATACATTTGAATGTGAGAGAATTAGAAGGTGTGTGTGCGTGAAATAATATGTGAAACCCTGTCTAATTATCACTCCTAATTTTGAGAGCAGGGCCCCTAATACATGCAAACAGGCATAACTGTACTCTCATATGTGTTTACGTATACGCCTCACAACATCAGACTTGATTAGTTTAACTGTCAAGCATCTTGCTGATGAACACTGTTAAGACTACAGAAAATCTTTTTGTTAAAGCTTTAGATACTCTATTAGTTTATCTATTAAAGTCACATGCCATTATAATTTCAGAATAAACAAAAGGGATATAATCCTCAGGGAAAGACTAAACAAAGACTCGGGTGAATTTCCGCTGAAAGTAGAAGTTAAATCTTCTCCCCTCTCTGAATATCAATCTGCTAATCAGGAGGGACAGCAGAGGCTTCATTTATCCTTTCCTTTATTCACCTTCTACACGTCTAATGGATATGAGCTCTGCATTGCTCCCACAATATCCATTTCTGCCCTCTGTGCCACAACAAGAACTGTTTACTCTAACAAGCTTGCCTGAATGAAGCAATGAAAGAAAACACTTTATTCAGAAGCGCCATGCCTGTCTTTTCCTTTCACCATGCAGACATGAGCTGTCTGAGAAACTGACTCCACATGCATAAAAGTATGTATATGTAAACACACACACACAAGGAGACCTTTCATTCCTTACAGACATCCCGATGGGAGTTGTCTAATGCGGTGGCCTTTTGTGGGGGGGAAACCATATTTACGTCTGAGACTCAAAACGGTTTTATCAACTCAATTAGAGGCTGACATTTCCCACATCCCCACGCTGTGCCGGAAAATCAATGCTTCCCGCTGGAGGAATACTGCAGTCCCCACCTCTCACTCTCTCACACTGACAGCACACACATATCTACACGCACATGCAGGAGCTCTCTCTTTTCTTCAATGCTCCTCTGGGACATCACACATTTGTACCCATTCTGTTCAGGCACTCTTAAACAAGCCCATACTGTAAAGGATGTTTCCATATGGACACATTCCCACATGGCTGTCAGTCTGAAGAAAGGTGGCCTCTGCTCCTCTGAATCTTACTGCAGTACCGTAAGCTGCAGCACTCCTATACTGGCCGGTGCTACTATGCTGCTGATGCCCTAACACTGCTACACCACATGATGTAGAGGGTATAGGAATGGTTGGTGCAAGAAAATAGCAAGGGGAGAATGTCAAGCTATGGAATGTGTGTGTGTGTGTGTGTGTATGTGTGTGTGTGTGTGTGTGTGTGTGTGTGTGTCTCAAAGAAACCTTATTACATTCTGTGTTGAGGTCCAGACCTGTCCATCTTCATGTGACACTAAACCAAGGCAATAAATACAGACCCCTGAGCTAGAATAAATTTACTCACATTCATGCATACACACTCCTGGAGCCACGCAAAACAAGCCAATGCACACTTGAAACCAAACCTAACCTTCAAACACGCAATCACAGATTGGGCTACGTAAATCAACTCCTGCTTTTCTTTCTCCCATAATCAAATTCCTATGATCCTTTCACATAATATTACTCCAGTGGGCTTCCTACTTCCATGTCTCTCACTCGCTCTCACGTCGCCCTCAGTAATCGGGCTCGCTTCTCTCATCACTACCTGCTCTCTTAATGAAGTGTAATTATCAGATGTTGGGTGGGCGGCAGGGTTCTTGCAGGCCAGGAAGACATTCAATGATCTATATGTGGATAAGGATACTTAATAACTTTCTGTCTCTCTCATTCTCTTTCTCTCCTTCTCAGTTTACACCCACGCCACATAGATGACTCCATTCCTATCTCCCTATGCCCCTATGACTTGTCCTTTTAGCTTGGCCCACTTGTTTTTCCTCCTCCACTGCTTATTTGGGATTTTCTTACTGATCTTAGAACAATGAATAATTGCTTCATTGCTGACTATTGTACAAAATGTATTTCCATATGAATCAGATTATTACCTTACAGAACAAAAATCTTGTTTAACCAGTAACCACAATGGCAAAGAGATAACCAACAGTATCTGCTAAATTCACCTATATTTAAGGATAATTATAAACTATAGTATCTCTCAATGGCTTTCCGGCTCTACAAGTGTGGGTTAAGAGACATGCTGACCACTTGAGGTAATGGTGCAGAATCTATAATAAAATGGTTCACTGTACTGGATAACAAACATCCATAAGCTTTTTTTCAAATGACTTTATTCTGTTGTGCTGCACACTTTAGTACTGTAAGCCCTTTATATTCAGATAATGGGATAACTAAATATACAGAGTAGTAAATATAGAGAAAACATTCTCACATTACTCTTTAAAATGGACTTAGGTACCAATCACAATGTGCCCTTTAGGCTCATTACCTGGCCTTAATTCTCTATCTCCCTATCTAGCCTTTAGATTATTTAATCAAGGAACAATATAGTCGACCACAACTCGAGTCTTAACCTGTGGTGATAGAATCCCAGCTGTCTCTGTAAATCACTGGCTTTGTCTTTTTAGCCAACTGTTCCACTGTGTGTCCCTGCCTGTGCCCTGAATTTGAATGCTTCCTCCAGGTTTGCTGGCCTTGAAATAGAGGTAGGTGAACATTAGATCTCCACATAAATAAAAGCACAGAATGAGGGACATACTGAGTTGGAGGGATGACATAAGTGTATCACCCAAGTAATAGCGAGATATTTCTGGCTATTATCGGTCTGCTGTACACCTGCATGAATATGATTGGATGTAACAAGTCAGATAATAGCTTAGAGCTGTGAGTAAGCAATGTTTGTGAAGTATGAATGTAGGAGCCGCTGCCAATACACTAATGTAGTCAGTGCTCTGCCTGCAATAACAATTCTCATTTCATTTTGTTTTGTCTGATGTTAGTTCTGATTCTTTGCTATAAAAATGTACTATAAGAAGTGCTCCTTATGCCATCTTACAAACGGGACAATCAGATCAACAGGTCTGCGTATGTTAACTGTCAGTTGGTTCAGTTCAGAAATAAAAAAGTAATTGTGTGAGAACAGATCGAGTCTGAAGCTGAAACATCAACAGTCAGTTTCTGAAAATGTGAGGAAATTTTTTCAGAACAATGAGGAAAGTGAACTTCTGCCATCTGTCTTTGTTATCTGGGATCCATAAAACAAGAACATACTCAAATAATACAGACTGGCTTAATTTTGGTCTTAGATGATCCCCCACTGCTGCAGTAGGACCAGCTACTGTTTAACAGTACCTCACATAGCCTCGGCTAGCATTTACATACCCACTACTCCACCCCTATTTCTGTGCGTAATAATAAATTACAAAATGCTATGTTTTATTTATTTGCCTGTCAGAACCTATACTAACATGAGCCATTTGGCAACCTTTAAAAAAAATTACATTGCAAACAAGCAATTTATATTGCAGACTTGGCAATTATGCAGTTAAGGCCAGTACGTAGACCCAGTGTGCACATTTTGAAACATCCTGTTCTGCACAACGTAATACACACAATTCCTATTATTGGCCAAATGTCTTGTAGGAACACCAGTCTAATTCCTTATCTCTCTCCTTCTAAAACACCACAAAAAAACCCCAAAACAAACAAACAAACAAAAAAAACCAAATAGCATGATATCTGCTTTCTGCTTATCTCTCCCCCTTGTGCTGTGCCACTCTATATTTCTCTGTCTCTAAATCATTCTCTTTCACTAACAGTTTACCAATGTTCATTTATATGCAAATGTGAAGAAATACAGATAATTTCTCTCTTAAGATGGCGAACTGCATTTGCGCTGAAAAAAGTCAGATGAACATCACTCTTTTTTGAACAAATCTGCCTTTGTACTTGTCTCTTATTTTCTGTCACGACTGAATAAAAAATGTAGTCATGAAAACATAGATTTAACTGTAAATAAATAATGCCCTAAATCCCATATCAGGCATTGTCAATCTGTTATACACTAATTTAGAGACTTTAGAGATTTAAAAATGAAAATACTCCTGATTACCACATAGAAACCAATAGGTAAAAACACTACACTGTTTTTTTCCCCACATTCTTTCACAATGGGAATAATGTTCATTGCATTCTTTTTTCAGCTCACTGACTGCTTTCAGTTATTTTAGTTTATAATTAGTTGGAGTTTTATGGGTAATACTGTACACTTGTTGCTACTTATTTGTAATGTAATATCAAATTTAAATGTAAGTAAATATTTTTAAATCATCTGAAATAAATTATTACATTTAACTTTGGAGGTGAATGCAATTACATGCCAAAGAAAAGGAATACCCAAACAGCTGGCCTTGCTGCAGAAATATGCACCATTCCAAGTGCTTTCATGCTCCCTATGCTTACACTCTTCCAAGTGTTTGGGAAAGTGTACATATACAGTATACAGCTATGCAGAAGAAGAGAAAGAAAGAGCGAAACAGACAAGTGATGGGTTGTGATGTGTTGACTGCATATGTAAAGCATACAAACAGCGTGTCTGCCAGACCTAATGACATACAGCCTCTATGACACACCCTCCAGTGCCAGACTTGGAATTTGTCCCTGCTGCCTTGGTTATACTAGCCCAAATCCGTATGCTGTGTGGATTGTTAAAAAAAGTTCAATGAAGGATTAATTAAGTAATTCACCTCATATTAGCTGTGAGGGGAATGACATCGGGAAAATATACTGAGTGAGGTAAAAAGGGATACAGGCCAGTTTTCTAAAACCAAGTAAGTCATTGCATTTTTCAGCCACTAATTTGGCCTGTTTGCTAACAAAGTCATCATCTGAAGAAGCCTAATTCACTGTATCTATGGATACAATTTACTTTGTTTACTTGTCATAGACTTAGGGAAGTAATAATAGGACTTAAAATTTCCATAAAGTGACAAAGAAAGTGTTTTCATTTTTAGTTACTTGTCTAGTACAAATAATGCCAACTGTATGTTGCTTTTTTAACCCTCACAAGGCCCAGATCTCTCAGTTTCTTTCTGAGGTTGACTTCCATCATTAATTTCCTGTCTGTTTCTTCCACTCCATTGTTGTTCCACCATTTAACCTATATGAAGTCTTAATTTTCCTGGAAGACTTTGTAACCAGTGGCAAGCAGAATGGCATGCATTGCATTGCCATTATTCTGTAGCTATTAGACTGTGCAACATTTACCTCATAATGACAAGTTAAAGCAAAAGAGAAAAAGAAATTGTCTATCAAACTTGAAGTTAATCTTGTTTAGGATGGGCAGATAAGATTATTTTGACCTCTGACTATAATTATTCTCAGATACCTGTGCATGGTTTGGAGTGTCCGGTATCCTCAGCCCTTTGATTATGTTCCAAATACTCCCTTGCGTCTGCAATAACCATAGAAAGTAAAACTTTTTTTTTACTGTCTTTGGCAATAACAAATGATTCACACTTAATCAGAGAAAAATGTCTTCTTCTTATTTCTTGGTTTTCAGTTTAAAGTTTAAAATTCTGTGTTATAATTTATTTGGCTCTTATCATTACATTTAGAAAACGGGCCTTTTACTTTCACAAAGATTATGGTCATTGTGGTCTCACTTCAGTTAAAGTCCACCGTAACACCTTAAAATCAAATGAACCAAAATGGCCCCCACTATTACAAACCTCATGCAACCTTATGTGCAACTCTAAAATAATGACCTCTCTTAATGACTACTGTAATGTCTGTAATAACTTTTATCTATTATTTTTTTTAATTGATTTTGTTTTTTCTATGTTGTTTTATATTGTTACTATTGTGCCTGTTAAATTTGGATTATGTGGAAAATTTAATACAAATTATCACAAACATAGTTGATCATCCCCTATAATCTGAGGGCATTACGCACACTACATGCGTGCCTTCACATAAGCAGGACAAAATATAGCACTGTATGTGAATTACATTGGGTGCACCATTTCTCTGCAGCTTGTTTTATTATTGTTTTTCCTTTGTGATGATATTTGTAGTGCTTCCTCTGTAAAATGTGCTGTAATGCACAACAGTGCTGCATTAAACTTCTAAAGCTGCACCTGAGGACCACATAAAGGATATAAGGAAGATAGGGAAATTAAGTAAATCTAATTTATAACAGTAGTTGTTTACATTAGCATATATATTGGCAGAGTAATTTCAAAGGCAACATGGATTTTTGAGAGATAAACCAAAAATAGGACCTAAAACTGAAGCAAATCCTCAAAAATAAGATTTACCACACAGGATCCAAAAGAAACAGCACACCAATGTATTTGTCGATAAAATAATGACAAAAAGCTTAACAGGCTAGAATCCAAAAGTCAACATACATACATTATTCAGTAATGTATAAAAAGTGTTTTGTGGGTGAACCACAGAAACTTTCAAGTTTGACTGAAGGTGAGTCCTGTTTCTATTGTTCATATAGAAACCAGGGTGGGTTTGTTGCCCTTGACCAAGTTCAGCACAGCTCACTCAGATCCTTTTAATAACTCTCCAATTGACTTCAAATTAACCAGAACCCTTTATAGAACAGAAATTTCCCCTGTTGTGTGCAAAAGGATGTCACTGAAACATTAGCTTTTTGACTTTCCTCTCTCTCTCTCTCTCTCCCACATTCGCTTTTCCTCGCTCATCTTTTCTTCCTTTCTCTTGATGATAAAGGGGCTCTTTTTAAGGAGAACAGAAAGCTTGTCAGGATTTGGCCAGCTGGAGAAAGTCATTTGAGGCCCAAATTGATGTGGCCGGGATTCTCAATGGTATCTCTCCAATAGTGGGGGCAGGATAGAGGGAGATGTGGTGGCTGGGACATTGTTCCTCGTAAATGGCTCTTTATTTCATAGGCGAACTTGGGAAATGAGCAGCACCGTTCATGGTTTCTGCTGGGGAGGACAGCCATGCGTAAAATAGAAACAGTAAGAAACAGGAGCCCCTAATATCTTAACAACTAAAAAGTCTGTGGCTCTCTTACATCATGTGCAGTTTTACTGGCAATGAGAACACATGCAAATAAAGTCCCTATAAGATATAAAGTCAAGGCTGTGTGTGAACACCATCCATCATGCTGACAGGGTGTGGGCAGGCTACATGGACATGAATCCATACACAGGCTGACTGACTGAGCCAGGTCCCTTGGACCACAACTCGGAAAAAAGGCCAAGGAAGAAAAGCACTTCAAATAACATGATCCTCAAATGCAAAGCTTGTGTGCAGACTTGCAGATTTTTCTGGGGGGAAGTCTTTGTGTTTGTCTATGCAGGTGTCAGTCCAGAGTGTTGTATTAAAATGCCAGTTATTTCTTCACTCTCTGTCTCTCTGTGTGTATGTGTACGTGTATGCCAGTGCTCTCCATTGTGCAGCTGTGATCCATGTGATTCAGGCTGAGCTGTCACTCTGCTAATCTTCCCCAGTAGAAATACAGCTTGGAAAATGTCATCTGAACATTCCGAATTGTGTTTACACTCGCTGCAGGTTCCATCGCTTCTAATTTGACAAGTCATTATCACCCAGGCTCCTCTCCCTCTTCCCTCTTGCGGCCTGAGACACAAAAATAAAGAGGAGGAGGAAGAACGAAGGGAACAAAACAAGGGCAATAAATTCCACTCACAAAAAAACAAACTGTGCTCTCAGTAATCAGTTAATACAAAAACCTTAGCTAGAATAGTGAGCATTATTGTTATTTTCAGTAATTTACATTGGCTATTCAGCTTCAGATCTCCGTAAACTTCATATCTTTCAAAAAGTCATTCCCTAAGGCCTGTTTATGTTTATAAAATGCAAAAATTAGACAGAAAGCCCTGACGGAGAAGTTTCTTGGCTGTCTCGTAAAAAGCAGCAGCTGGTGGATATGTGCATTGGGAAAAGCACATGGCTTTCTACACCCTCAGGCCCACAGCAAAGCTAGCTTTGACAAGGACTGTACAATGGGAATTTGGTATTAAAGAACACAAGGTGAAAACCCTCATGCAGCAAGTCCTAGGAATAAAACAACAAAATATGTTGTTAGTCCAACACCCCATATGACAATTCAACATCTGACATCTCTATCAACAGGACAACCTTTCATATCCATAGAAGTTCTCAGCTTACTGTTACCTTTATGGAAATGACTGACACTATGACTGTAACTTTAGATTTTAAACTGTTGTCCTTTATATAATCATGTCTAAGTTAGATAATAAATCTAGACAAAACTGCAGCCTCCCTTCCAAAAACTTTCTGAAACTGGGTTATCTCTAGACAATTCATGGGCCATTGGATTTTGTATCCTCGGGCTGTGTGAGCGAGCATTTCTTGAGATCTCTATTACCGGACATACAACTTACTTGGAAAGAGGTGGGGCTCCAAAATTGTGCAATGTAACCAAAGACGGGGACATTAAAAGAAAACAAAAGGGTTTTCCATAGACATCGCCGCTAATAGCTGAGAGAAGTTAACTGTGCCTATAATTGAAGATAAGCCCTTCATTGTAGATTTGTACTCCACTGTGACTGTACCCACAGAGCTACCCATAGTGCTCAACAGTCATGGGTGTATAATGCGTGAGGTAATCTATGACAAATCACAGAGTACAACATTCGTGGTCACTGTACTTGCCTCACTTGGTTATCAAGTTGTGTTACTCTGGTGGGCTAGTTAAATTTTGAGTCACTTATGGCTACAACATGGCATAAAGGAAATCTATGTCCCAGTAGCAAATCAAAACACTATCATAGCCATAGAGGAGTAATAAATGTGATGTTAAATCAAGGAGACAGCAGAAGAATTGCAATGAGAGAGCAGGTGGTGGAGGAAAGGAAGCAATGATCCATCCATCCGTCCATCCGTCCAGTCATTAAAGAGACATCTCCAGTGAGAACTGGCACTGGGGGCCAGAGCAGTTAATGGTATACTGCCCTAAGCCTAAATCCAGGCACCATTCCTCTGACAAACATGTAGAAACAAAAGAGCTCAAGTTATTTCAGGTGAAACTTCTGTTTTTCACCATCAAAAGACAGAAACTTGCCACTAAGGGCTGTTACCCTACTAGAGCAAGGTCTATTTATCATCATCCAACAGTATCTGATGCTAGTTATTCACTGACAGCATAAAGTTTAACAAGTCAATACAAATCTGTTATTGATATCATCACTCCTGCTGAAGTGTGATCAGTGCTCTGTGTGCACATTGCCTTTAATATTTTCCCCTGTTTAATCTTATGTCCTCTCTGTCCCCCCATTTCGATGCAATGAAACCTACACTGTAACCCCCCCAGGGAGAAAACTTGCTGCCTTCTGCTCTGACAATGTTCCCCAACTCTGAGGATTGTTTTTTCCAGCAGGACAATGCTCCATGCCACACAGCTAGGTCGATTAACTGAATATGAACTTGGTTTTTTTGCATTATTTGAGGTCTGAAAACACTGGACCTTTTTTGGTATTTTGACCATTTTTCATTTTCTGCAAATAAATGCTCTAAATGAAAATATTTATATTTGGAATTTGGGATTTATGTTGTCAGTAGTTTATAGAATAAAACAAAAATGTTCATTTTACTCAAACATATACCTATAAATAGCAAAATCAGAGAAACTGATAATTTTGGAGTGGTCTCTTAATTTTTTCCAGAGCTGTATATTTAGTACAGATTTAGTTGGCTAAAGAGCATACAACAGACAATCCATGTCATAATACAAAGCCAGCCAAATGTCTTGAGAGAGAGAAAAGGTGGACTGGGAGATAAAAAGTTCATGTATTACGGGGCTTTCAGTCAGGGAGAGGACAAATGAGCATGTGCTGAAGATAAAAGAACATTTTCAATTAAGATGAGTATGAAGCTTGGTTCATTAATAATGCAAAAATCATTACCCCAATTATCGTAGCGTCCCAGTTTAAAGACACTGTATACGTGAATGTGTGCTTGCTTGCCAGCTTTTGCATGCAAGCACTTGTCTAGTGTGTAAGTAAAATGGATTTCTCAAGTGAATTGGTGTAAAAAAATGTGTTCCTCTTAATGACCACAAGAAGAAAAAAAAAAGAAAGAACTATAGCTTCTACAAAACCTACAAAACTTGTGCAAGCATACACATACAAAGAGTGCTTTCAGGTGCAACTGTATGCATGCACAGCACAAAAGAGATGACAAAAACAGAGAGCAGCAAGATAGGAAGACTTGTTTGACGCGTTCCTCTAAAATATTTATGTAGCTGGAGATTTGTGTCCCTGATTCTGAGCCCAATTAAATTTTTTTCTCTAAATGGATGTGAATGAGATGGGAGAAGAAGCACAGTCAGTGAGTGCAGGCTTGACTACCATACAGTAAATGCATATACAATAAGAATAAATGTCCATGAATGCAATACAATCCAATAACACAAAGTTCTGCCCTTTTTTTGCTGCCTGCATTGACTGCCCTGACATTATAAATTACTGCAACCATTTAATGCAACAACAGACTTCCAACAATAACCTGCTAGCCAGAAGCGAAAGCAATCCTATTTACGTTTCAAACTTCTGAATTATTCAGTGGCTTGCCAATAAGGAGTGGTGCTAGTGAGGATTGGGCTTTTGGGTGTTCACTTCTCTGACAAATGACACAGATGCTAACATGCATTGCTCCCTAGCGACACACACACATTAGCCTCATGAAGTTAATACCCAGAAAAAACAGTAGAGTGATTTATGGGGACTTAACAGATGAAACCACTGACACGAATTAACAGAAATTATACTGACTAACAAAACATGGATTCCTCTTCGCTCTGTCTCTGAGCTTCCTGCTCTCCCTCGGCCTGGAGAGTAGGGAGGGCAGTGCCTGTGCGCAAGCTTTAAATGGGAATTAGCAGCATTTCATTGTGATAGTGATTGAGTATGGGTCCCTGGGGTGGGTCTGCTCATTGTTACCAGGCCTTGTAAATCTACAGTAATCCTCTCAGTGGAGGCCAAAAACAAACACACACACACACACACACACAAATATTATACATATACACATGCAAATAAATGTGTGCATATGCATGCTTGTTTTTTCTGACAGAACAATATATGCATAAAAAGTATCTGCCGGCACTCAACACACAAACGAACACGAGAACTTTTTTAGGTCTGAATGTCAATCAGAAAATCATATTCAGACTCAAGTTTTTCCCAGAATGATTAGAAAACTTTGTTACCGAGACTTTGGTTCCTTATACAAACTACTGTCCATACAGCTTATTCCTTTAACATTTGTCCTCCACCCACACAAACACACAGACACGTGGTTGGGAAGACACGGTGAGAGTGCAAAACTAGCTCACAGCTTGCTGACTCTAGTTCTTGAAGGCTTCCCACAGTCAGGGTTCACTTGCCCCTGCACTTTACATATTTTCAAATCTCGCACCATTTTGTGAACTTCACTGGGCCCTGCGCAAAAGGTCGCTACAAAAGCCTGATCAGCCAAGATTGTTAAGCACTTCAGTCTAAGCTGGAGAGGATAGAGGAGGCAGCTCTATGGTCCTTGTTCAGTACACAGCAAAGAAGATGTCACCTTAAGAGGCATAAGAACCACTGTCAATTGATCCTCGCTTCTTTAGTGGTTTGGACACACAGTGGCTATTCCAAGCTTAAAGACTAAATTCCTCAGGTATGCCACCCTAAATCAAGCCTGTAGCTTCTGTTACGAAAGCTCGCAAAGGCTGAAGTGAGTGGTGTGTGCAGTGAATTTTGTCATTTAGTTTTGGCTTTGAAAAGGTTTTTTCAGAATATTTCGTTCACTAACTCTAATAACAAATCCTCGTAAAAGACAGGAATATCCCAAATTAGACACACACAAGATGGATGCCATAAGATTAAAAATAAAGTAAATTCAATGCAATCAGTAGTGAAATAAGTATTAATTACTAAACTTACATGCAAATACTTAGTCATAAGTAACTATAACTGATTACGCTGCATTAATTTCAACCATATAAGTAAGTAACAAACCTAGCAGTCATATGCTGCCCTGCCCTCAGTAGCATGCATTCATCTGTGCCCACAGCACAGGAGCCCACACTGAGAAATAGTATCTGCTGCTCTCTCAGGCATATACTTTATAGACTATTTTCATATTTAAGCACACTGTGAGTAAAGGCTCCTCTAGTGCACAGTAGGTGTTGTGGAAATAAATATTTTATACTAGAATCTAATTGCATTTTGTGGCCTTGAGCACCCTACAAGACAATCTGCAGCGCTGGTCTAATGGCTATCCTCCGCACTGTCTGCTGGGGGAACACAGGCACACACACATGCACACTTCCTTATGATCAGGTTTGTCAAACTCTCACACATCTGTGTTTAATGAATGTACACTAGGAACTACAGAAGATACAATATATACTTTAGGTATTGTGGGTCTATATAAATTATTCAAGGAAGAAAGACTATAATAAATCTATGGTAGAATCTGTGACAGCCATGTCACAGAGGACTCTGTGGGTCCATTCTGTTTCTGCCCATTGACCATAAAGTCCTTTTAAATCCCACATGAAGGGCTTTTAAGGGTTAGCATATGCACATAGAAACACACTGACATAAACAAAACTTTGATATTGAACTTAAATAAGATCTCAGTATGATACACCATGAGATTACTGCAATTGTACATTAGTGAGGGACATCTCTATATCCCAAAAATATCAACCATTTACCTCGAAGAACTGCAAAAACAAAAATACAGAGATATCTAAATCCAGATTGGGCTTCGGGCCACAGAGATTAAATGATGGTCTTATTGACAATCGACAGTGCCAGAAATGTATAATCTGAGAGGAAGACCAAGTCAATATCAACACAGGATCCAGCACCTACCACTCAGATGAGGGTTTAGCACTCAAACAGGAGCCCCCTAGGTCAACTACCAGACAAATCCCAAGCCTTCGGTTTTAATAAGGGAATCAACATAATCATCAGGCTGGCCTTAGCTTTGTTTCCTGTCTTTTAGTACAGGCTGATGGATAGTATACAAAGAGGATGCTGGACCAGCATCCCTCTATAGACGGAGAGAGCAAACAAGCAGATGGCCACATAGTTCTAAAAGTTGGCTGTTAAAACAAAAGAACTCAAAATAGTTTTAAAAAAATGCAGTCTGCTGCATCCCTGCCTACTGCAGGGCTGCAGAGGTTCACAGAAATCTCTTTAGGATTAACCAGTATGTCTGTGTGTATTGGTGATGCACAGTCACAGGGTGAAGCTCAGAAGCCTGATGTGGTTTTCTGCTGGCACACAGCCAGAATTTACATATGAATAAATATGAGGGAAAATCAAATAAATAAAAGGACAGCAGGGAAAAATAATCCTGTTAAAGATCAAACAGAAGTCTCCCTTTCCCCTCCTCCTGCCATTCTCTCTTGCCTTGATTTTTCTCCAATTTATACCTATATTCCTCGGGTCATCTATGCTTCCACCATGCCCTCTTTTTCCTCCCTTTTCTCACCCATCTTCTCAGCAACTACACCTTAACTCACTATATAAATTTCAGGTTCCCGTCATCTTCTTTTTCTCCATCTTTTCTCCATCTCCCCCATCCTCCATCTCCTTTTCGATTTCATGGCCAGTCATATCTTTAATCTCGCTCTTCTTTCCCCCTGTCCATCGCTCCCTTGCTGGCTTTGCTCCCTCTCGCTCTCCCTCCTCTCTCTCTCCCCCTCCCTCTAGTGCAGAACTAAATGGAGATTAATGAAGGGAGGAAGATGTGTCTGTCATCCAGACAGTCTGATGCAGCCACCACAGCAAGTAAAGTACTGGATCTATTCAAAACACACTAGGCATAGCTCTAATACTGCTCCAGCTGAGAAGAACGACCGATTAGCATGCCGCTTCTATTTAGATAATTTATAAATACTAACCATACCACTGAAGCATGCATTCCTTTCTATAGTGATATAAAGTATTTAGTGTGGGGGCTTTCTTTCCCTTCTCTCTCATTTTTATCCTATCATTAAAGGATATTCAAAGCACACCCCAGCATCTCATTTCCTCCCCAAGTTTAAATCCTGACAACTGACGGCCACTCGCTGCTCACACGCCAGTCAAACAGCTCTGATAAGCCCCGCAGGAAATTGACTCGTATTTTAGAGCTACATCTCCCATATCACATCCTTCTACCACCCATCACGCCCTTGGTTAGAGGTCAAGCAGCTTTCACTAATCTCACATGCAAATTTGTGCATGTTACAGTGTGAACGTGAGGGTGCTATATGAACCATGTCTATAATTCATGGTCCATTACCGATGACAAGTCACACTTACGTCTGAACACAACTTCATACTGATATTAGCTTATTACTGGGCTAAAGCCTAAAAAGTAGTTTGAAAAGTAAGCTGTCATTTGAGCACAGAGCATCTGTATTACTCTGTGTGTATATTTCTTGTTCCTACATCCCTGGTGCATTGAGAAATGGAAGAGCAAGAGCATGCTGCATGCTGTGTGTAATGTTTAGCATAAATAGCAATAAAGTATTCTGAACTTGCTTGGTCTTCTTAAACATCTAAACCTTTCCCCTTTTATATTCCCTTGATATTACTATGCTTTCTTATTGAGATGATGCAAGACCACTGTATGTGTGTTTGTTTGTGTGTGTGCTGAATAGCTCTGGGAGCTCTGCTCATCTCTAAACACTACACAAACAGATTCGATTAAAAGCAAACATTCTGATTAAGATGATGCATTAGCTCACAAGGTTACAAGCATCCAAACCCATCTATTAAAAAAGCCTGTGTATGCCATATTTACAATCAGCTGCATATACCCACACATTTATGCACTCATCAAGGCTCACATAGGCTGTGTGGATTAGCTGCTGTTTATGTGTGGTATATATTCATCTATCTATTGTGTTCCTTCTCTCAGCCTGACTGGATGTTGCTTTCAAGGCGTTAACATTTCCTTTAGTTTTTCCACAGCACTGTGCAGAGCAGCCAGGGGAACACGGCAGGGGGGAACAGGGCTCATGTGACTCTACTACTGGTGAGAAAGAGGCTGAAAACTAACAGGCTGGCATACACAACTGGGACTGCAGTTAAGTCGACTGGAAGATATGGTTGGAGGAACTGCATTAAATGAGAGCATCTGCCCAGTTAAAATTGATTCCAATTTCTGCATCTGTTTCTCAACACACAACAAAAGCAGCCCTCTACTGGGTGGACTGAAATAACCTGAAATCAAAGACAAAGATTTATTGAACAGCTCAGCTAAGCTTAGATAGATAAGATACTGACCTAAAAAAGCTACAGGACGAGCTAACGCTTCAGGGCAGGAGATGGCTGTAATTGTCCCTCTAACCTTCCATCTGTAATTAAAAAAACCAACTCTGACATTCATGAGCATTTGAACAGCTGGTTTTGACCTTCTTTATTGCCCACATTATTAAAATGATAAACGGATAAAAGGATCATTGAAGGACAGTGGTTCTATTTTCCGCATCTCCTTATATCTCAGCAGTAAAACAACCCCCACTCTCCTGTTCTATCCAGTCAGCCTCGGGGTAATGCTAGGTGCCAGGTTTGCTCATCTGTGACCCTTACAATGCGACGGCTATGGCCCTAAATCTAACTCACACACTAGAAAATATGTATGAGAGTCTAGACAAGCAACCCTGTACAACCACGACAGCACTCCATGATGATTGTTGTTAGTTATAATAAAACTTTATTCAGTAGACTGCTTATTAAAAGAAGCAGCACAAAGTATACTGCAAAGAAAAATAAATCCATATAAAAAAACAAAAAACAAAAAAGTCCCCAAAAGAAACAAAAAAACAAAAATGTCCTGGTAATTTTCAGCCAGTACACTATCTGGTTTATTTTTTATTTTTTGTTTATTTTAAAAAAGTAAATACAGTTTAAAAACAAAAATCTGTGCTTTCATCAATCTCTATTTTACTTATTTCACTACTGTTGATTTTCTAATTGGATTAATCGTTACTGACAATGGTTTGTGAGAATGCTGCGAGGAAGACAAAAATGGCATTAACACCACAACATATTACCAAAATTACCTAATTTTGCAATGTATTTGTGGGTCTGGGGTAAACTGAACATTTGTCATATCAGACTGATACAGGGGCAGCTAGTTAAACACTGGATGTTTTTATGAACATGTCCTGAGGGAACCCTATCTTTCCATTCAGCTTCACTTAAGTATTTACCTTGTTTG
>VUQI01050931.1:39510-55648 GCA_015106735.1 Paratilapia polleni | reverse complement strand
CTCCTCTTCCCCTCCTCTTTTGATCTGTGTGCTGAATTATTCAATCTTACCCAGGCTTTTAATTCTCTTGATTGAGCCAATTACCTTCTGGCTGGATCAATGTGGGGAAGGTAATGATTTAAATGGCTGCCGCATAAAGCCACATAACCACTTCAACTGGTGCAGAAGGGAAAAGGAGGGAGAGGGGGAAGAGTACATGGAGGAGGAGGAGGATCGAGCAAAGGAAGGTGGTTTAACTGAGGTAGGGAAATGAATATCCTCTCTTTAACACAACCGTGCATGATTCAGCATGTACGTTTAAGTGCTTCATTTTGTGTCCCTGACTCTACCTGCTGTATGCTACAATATAAAACCATGCAGGGGAGGCAGACTGTGCAAACCCAGTTTCCTTAGGGATTATCTAAAATGTATGGGCTCTGTGGAAACTGGGTCAGTCTGATCCTAAATGGTGCCATCGTAGCAGAAACCCACTAAGTCGATATACCCCAGTATCCCACAGACCTTTTCTTGCATGTCATCTTATGTCTCACGTGTACCTCTTCTTCATATAGCATGTCCAGCCCTATGCACACGCCCACATACTGTACATGTGCACATACAAACACACACTTTTCCCCGTCATTGGGACTCGTCACCTCCTGTTGAGTGAGCTGTCCCATCCTATTTGACCTGCCTCCTTCATCCTTCTATCTATTATTGATGTAATGGAGCATTGTATCTAAATACAGCCCTGCCTGTGACAAGCTCTTCAGCCAGGAGGGAATCAGGGAAGCAGGCCAACAGCGGCATGCTCCTACTGGGTTTGCTTTGGGGGCAAGTCAGAGAGGAGACAGCTGAATGTTTGGGCAGGTAGTTATCTTGGCCTGGGACTTGGCCTGACACAGATATCTGTGGCAATCTATGGATAATGCCACAAGCTGCACTAGACAATGCTCAAGCATAAAGTGATAAGATTCCTATTTGCCATCATGCTGTATGTAAAGAATTTTAGTTGCAGCCATGCAGTTGGCGTGAATGAAAGTTGAAAACATGAGGATGAAAACCAATGATATTATTACAGTTGTGGTATATATTTTAATACCCTCTATTTTGAGAACTGTGAGTTCTCAAAATAGAGTACTGATGACAAAAAAAACCCAGCAATTAAAATTAAAGCTATTCACTATGTATTCTTTTATTTAATGTTTTTGTGCAAAAGAGAACTGAGATACATTAATAAAGATCATTTATCTTTATGCCTGTCTATAATATAAGGCTTCAATTTTTAAATGAAGTTCGGTACTCTTGGTGTCAGATATGTTCCATCTCAACAGCAATTCGTATTCTTCTTTTATCATCCAGCAGACACAACATTAACAGTACTACTCCAGAGTTACCTCTTGTCTCTACTTGTGATTTGTTTGGAACTCCCACTTGAATCCAGTCCCTGTTTTTGACTGCATACTATTTAAAGTGCAGCTTCTTTGTGGACCATTTGAAGTCCAGTGTCCATATGAGCCACTTAACTAAAAACAAAGAGACCAACATTAGATTTGGTTACCACAGCAACTACAATTGGGTTCTGATGGAGGGGTCAGTGTTGATCAGCTCCCTTTAAGAATGGGAAAGTGGAGGCTCAAGTTGAGCCAGAGCACTGCCTTTCTGAACCAGTCTCTCCTTCTGCTGAACAGGACTATTTCCTGTTCAGGTATACATATTTTAATGCAGTACCAACTCTATTCCTTTTTTTTTTTTTGCTCCTGTATTCTAACAATCATAACTTACATAAAAAGTAAACTTTTCAAAACTATACTTTTTTTTATTATTAATTTTCATTTACACGTTTGCTATGTAGTCATAGAAGCAGTTCTATGTGTTTATGTCTTTTATAGGGAACAGTTGGCCTTTTTAAAGAATTTGTATAATTACATACATCATCAAACCAAGTGGTAACAGATGAGTTTGGCAGAAAGCACACTGTTCTACATTGAATCATAAATAGCTGACATAGTGCTGTTTTACTTCATAGAGTTTTTTTTTTCTTTTAAACATCAAACTGATGTACAACTTGTATTTTTATTTTACATGTATCCTCCTGTGTAGTACAAACTATTAGATTTCATTTATTCATTAATTTGACAAGGACAGTGCCAGAGTTAGCCCAATATGCTAATTTTCATCTGTTGCCCTGTTAAGTTCTTAAAACAGCAAACTAAAATTAGACTACAGAGAATTAGAGAGATAGAAAGATATGTGACACTCACATAATATATAGTGACCAGTACCTAAATCGCTACAATGCACAGCCACAAATAATATTGTGGCAGCATTATATACTGTACATAAGACAAAAAAACCAAAACAAAACAAAACAATGAAGAACAGGCAAAACAAATGTCAAGAAGGCAGAAGAAAAGGTCAGTAAGCAGTCACTATTCTAATAATCACATGTTTGATTGTTAACAAGCCACAGCTTCAGCTGGCCAGTAAAAGAATTGTAAGTTTTGATCTCTGTAATATGCACTGCAGCAAAATCCATTCTTCAGATGCTGACATGCCCCAGCATTTGTTAGCTTTTTTCCCAGCTTTTCCTACAGTAAGTAAAACGTTAAAATATCATAGTGTTCATGTATTATAGCTGTGCCAAAGATCACAAATTCTAGTATGTAATATACTACAGATTTGCTTTTGGTTGGTTTGTTCGACTCTTGAACGTCTTTTCCACAAAACCACAAATTTACCTTAAATCAATACAGAACTGAACAATGATCCTTGTTACACACAGGGACCAGGTTCTGGTGCCTGTGTGTAACAAGGATCATTGTTCATGTTCTACATGTTCCAACTGGTGCATGTAGAAGAAAAATAAATTAATTTTTAAAAAGTAAGGAAAGATCAAAGACTAAAATAATAAAAAAAACAGGCAACACCACCACAGAACAATTATAATGTGAAAAGAACATAGGTTGATTAACTTATGGTTTGGAAAAAAAAAATCACAGGATTTTTGTTTATTGCCTAGCAACCAATTCTCCTTATACAGCAACAATCACATATGGAACAAAATGTGAAAGCACTGCAACAAACAATAATCACTAGGAAGGATCTCAAGGCCTAAATAACTAGTAGGTGTTCTTGAGCCAGATTATCAGAGGTTAGTGTTACGCGCCCTCCCTTTGTGTTTGCTTCCTCTTTCCTTCTCTCTTCTTCCCCGTTCCACTCTCTCTCTTCCCTCACTCATCTCCTCTCTGTCTCAGGTGTGCCAGGTGGAGTAATTGGTGATTGTCCTGCCCCCATTTAAAGGAGGCTGGGAAAAGGATCTCTCTCTCTCTCCCAGACTAAGCAGCTCTCCAGCATCATAAGGTCCCTGCCTCTTTGTGGGGATTTTTTTTTCTTCTTTCCCTTTGGGATGGAGGTCCTGGTAGTCTGTTTTTAGCGGCTTTATTTGTTAGTTCAGTTTCCTTACTTCATTAGTTTGCGAAGGGAATTTCTGGGTCCTACGGCCCATTGCGTGATTTGCCCAGACTCCTTTCACTTTTCTTTTTACTTTTTGCCAGGTCTCCAGACCTTTGGTGTATTTTGATTATCTGTTTAAATAAAAGAACTCTTGTTGGCAAGTTGAAACTCGGGTGTGGCATCCTCTTTATATGTTAAGGGTCACTGAGATCAGTTGAGCTTTTGTTTTTCCTGGTTGTGGCCATAACAGTCAGGACAATGTGTATCATTTTTTAAAAATTTACCATTTATTTATTTACTAAATTTCAAATGCCTGTCTCTGTAAATTAATCTTGTTGTGGAGAATCAGACAGCCAATTTATGTAGTAAAAATGAAAACAGCAGAAGACGAATTCTTCCAAGAAAAGAAGACCTTCATTACAGAGAAGCAGAAGCACTGAGCCACCCCATGCAGGGAATGATCGAAGACATACAGAAACAGATACCTTTTATGCCTATTCATTAAGAAATAATATTCCAAATACACTACAGCCTTCATAGAAATGTGTAAAAAAAAAATGAGTGCAGAAAAGTGTAAATATAATGCAACACATTATAAATAAAATGATGATCTCAACATCAAAATTTCACTAAATAAGCATGAAAGTGATTGTTTGGTTGAAATGTAATCATTTTAAGCTAAAGTGTTGCATTTGATGAAGCACAATGGTGACATTTTTTTGTTATTCCTCCTCTTATACTAAACTAACTATGTTTGTAACTATGTTGTTAATAAGCCATTTTATGATATCACTTTGCTATAAAAAAAAAAAAAGTGTTTTCAGTGTTTTGATGTTCTATTCAGTTAACAGAACAATTGGCAGATTAATTGGTTATGAAAATAATAACAATTTGCAGTCCTAAATTGAATGTGTCCACTGTTGCACAATTATTATTATTTATACTGTGTGTTCTTACCATAGAATTGATGGTGTTACCAATAAAAATATAGTAAATCCCTTTTGTTTTTGTGTTTGCCTTTGAAAGCAAAATGTACACAATGGATCAATGGATAAGAAGGAATTTAAAATTAAAATCTGCAGGAGTATATAACCCAACAATACCTTTTCTTCTTACGTCTGCACAAATGCAATTGTTTACTTTCATTAATTCAGGATTCTACTCTCTGGATAATCATGTTTCGTCTCCCACCCAATCTCTCATTTTCTGTCCATTCTGCACCTTCAGGCTGCTCACTCTTTTAGCTCTTTTTCTCTCTATTCAGCATCCAATAATCCTTTACTCACACCTCCCCACCTTCCTGACTCCTAGTTTTGCATTTTACCCCACCTTACAGCTTTCTCCTCTCTTGCTGTCTGCTCCTGCCACTCGCCCTCAGATGGAATAATCCCTGTCATATTGTCACATTACAGGAGTTCAGATGCTAATAGCTGCACTGCTAATCCAGCTGCCGGCGAGTCTGGACCAATGCCCAAACGCGCTCTACCCTGCTCTGCAACAGCTGTGCCTTGCTCAGTCATGCCAGTGATGTGCTGGGGATCAGAGACACTCAGTAGTCAGGCTGGTGGTGGGATGACTGCATGTTAAAGTGACCCTTAAAGCTAGAAAAGGGGACCTTGAGACACCAATAAAAGATATGTGCTGGACAAGAGGCAGATGGATGAGGGAGAAAGATGTATATCTTTCATGTAGTGACAAAGTTGAAGATCCCAGGCTAGAAACAACAATGCCTTTTGGAAAGTCCTCTTCTGATACAATATTTGAAAAACTGTGGTTATGCCCTAAAACAACAAAAGGTTGTTTTAACAAAGAAGAGTGTGAATGTGATTGAAAGTTGGGATTCACCAGAGAGACGCTGATACAACAAAGCTTATTGAGCTGTGGATGTGAATAAGCCTTGGCAGGCAATTATGGTCATTACTGTCTCTTACAATCTTTCAGAAAAAGAAATTTGCCATTCTGTGGGAAGTACGGAATGTACTTAAGCTCCAGAGCATTTGCTGTTTGTTGTGAAGTTGTTCCAACAGCTCTCCCATCCATTAGATGGGGAAAATCGGTTTGCCTATAATCTAAGTATAACACTACTTATCAAAAATTTAAAGTGAATTAAAACCTCCTCCTTTTCAATAAAACATCTGCCCAAAAGCACCATCCCATTAGCGAAAAGCAGGCATGCAGCTACTCCAAAATAATTCTGCTAATTTGGCTGAAACCTCAGGGTTCAATTATTGATGAATGAAACCCACAAGAGCAGGGGATGGAGTGGGACACCAAAGTGGAGTGAAGCCATGATCGGTGATACGAGGGCTCTTTTGAAAAGGGTGATGTGTACCTGTGTAGAGGTGTTGTCCTTCACCCTCTCACTTCCAATATTTCACATCACTTTCCCACCTATTTCCTCTCATCCACAGACAATAATGACGAGCTTTATATGGAGTTGATAAGTGTTTTCTCTGATTCCAACAAGTGTATGTGTGCATTAGGAGTACTTCAGCTGTATGATGGATGGCAACAGCGGGCAAATGTCCTGTTAATAGACGAGTATATTACATCAAAATCAACTCTGAATCACATTGAGCTATAATATAGACCAAACTGCTCTGTTAATTTGATTGGTGTGTTTTTGGGCAAAGGCAAATCTAAAACAGGGACAGACAAATTAAATTCTAAAACTGAAACACAATTATTAGAAATGATTAGTAATAAAACAGGATACAGAGCCTTGCAATCTCTAATTTAAAAACTTGCCTAGGAGAAGAGATAACAGCTCTTCTCAGCTTCAGCTCATCTCAATCTTCCAGTGTGTAAAGAGGGAGACCTTTGACCTTCAAACAGAGCAAAGTGTTGAGAGTGGATTCAGAGCTTGTGTACTAAGCTCTTCTGTATACAATGGTTTCCCTGCTTCCTGCGTGTTCATGCTGTTTACATTTCATGTGATTAGAATATGTGTCTATTACAGCAAATGCCTTTGAGTTATGGTAGTATACATGATACCTGACAATTTACTCCAGATTCCCCAGAGTTAAAAAAAACAAGCACAAATAATTAACAGAATTTTAAAAAAAAAGATTGATTTTCCAGTTTCAGTCCTGACAAACTGACAGGTGATATATTAGTACAAATAGGAAAATCTTCAATCATGTGTTTTATTGATTCTACAAGACTTTCTGGAAATCTGCTGGAGGAGTTAAACATCATTCTTCCAAAAGTTATTACGTCATTTGGATTTGAAGATGATGTTGGAGATATCTGGCTAATATGCTGATCCAAAAATCTCCCATAGGTGTTCAAAAGGCTTGAGCTCTGGTGACAGCAAAGGCCATAGCATGTGATTCATATCTTTTCACACTCAACAAACCATTCAATGACCCAGTGTGCCCTTGGGATGGGGGCACTGTCATCCTAGAGGGAGAGCACTCCAATCAGTATAGAAATGGTTCAGCATAGGATAAAGGTTACCATTCAGAACAACTTTGCATGGATTTGCAGTAACACTTCCCTCTCAGTGAAAATGCATTACATACCCACTAGAACCCCTCACTTCACTGTAGCCAAGAGTTCAATGTTTTTCCTTTAATTTGTCATTTTAAGAATTAAATGTGTGCTATTATATGACTCTAAATATTTTTGCCATATTTTGCCACAATCTGCCATACTTTAAAAGAGGAACACAAAATGTGAATCTGTAACTGAGTGTATTATATATACACCAATCACGCATAACATTATGACCACCTGCCTAATATTGTGTTGGTCCCCCTTTTGCTGACCATACACAACAAACTGTGATGCACTGTGTATTCTGACACCTTTCTATCAGAACCATCATTAACTTATTCTGCAGTTTGAGCTATAGTAGCTCGTCTGTTGGATCAGACCACACGGGCCAGCCTTCGCTCCCCACGTGCATCAGTGAGCCTTGGCCGCCCATGACCCTGTTTCTTCCTTGGACCACTTTTGATAGATACTGACCACTGCAGACCGGAAACACCCCACAAGAGCTGCAGTTTTGGAGATGCTCTGACCCAGTTGTCTAGCCATCACAATTTGACCCTTGTCAAAACTTGCTAAAATCCTTATGCTTGGCCATTTTTCCTGCTTTTAACACATCAACTTTGAGGACAAAATGTTCACTTGCTCCCTAATATATCCCACCCACTAACAGGTGCCATGATGAGGAGATAATCAGTGTTATTCACTCGACCTGTCAGTGGTCATAATGTTATGCCTGATCGGTATATATGCCACTACAATTACCATTACAACAACAATTCTTATTTATATCACTACATAGCATACGTATATTACAAGGAGGCAGCAGTACGTAGCATGTGGCTAAAATGAACATTCTTTAAGGAAATGAGCTGTTTCTGATGTGCTCACTGAGCCTTTCCTCCTTTTTAACATTTTCCTCCAAGGCTCACTCTGGACCATTGAGAGGGCCCTGAGCTCACGGGTGATCAGTGGTTCTCCCATTGCACAACATTAACAAGTGGGAAAGAAAGATTTTAAATACAAAATTCCTGAGAAAATTTAGATAAAAAGGAACCAAGGAAGAAAAGGGGGGAAATAGAGTTCTTTCCTGTTACTGTTGAGTCTTTATTTGTGGTTTGAAGAGAGGGTCTCGAGGTCGCAGTGGTTGAAAATGTGCACTTAGAGGTTTAAAAGAAAGAAAAGAGTGAGTGGCTGAGATTGGCAAAAGGATAATAGGTGGGGACTGAGGAAGCCCCTGAGGCTAATCTGTCATTAGCATTCTAAAGGAACAACTGGGATTTGGACAGAAACACACAAAACACACCAACATTTGCCTAACTGACACAGTTATAAATTCTGGAGAAAAAAAAATGCACCTCAAACTGAACAAACATAATGCTTCAACATTATATAACAGAGGGTCCTCAAACTTTTTTCTGGCACAGCCCTCTTCAGAAAGTCCACGCCCCTCAGTTTTTTAATCTATCATTAACGACTTTAGTAAAATAAAGGTCAGCACAGTTGCATCAACAAAGTCTTGTTCATTTTCCCTACAAAAATCACATTCATTCAACTTTGTTTTAACTTCTTCAAATATGCCAAACATTTGATGGTAACTGATTCAAGATGCCATCTTGGGCTTTGCCATTTTAAACCATTTTTTGATGATTTATAGACTAAACACAGATAAATGTGTTTGATAAAAGAGTCTGCAATATTGTGCAAAATTGAACATCCACATGATACCAAGCTATAAACTAACAACACTTAAGATTTAAACAGTAAAAAGTGTTGTAGGAGCAAGAAAAGATAAGCAGAAAATTAAGAAACGCACACACACACACTGAGAAGCACACTTGAACAGTTGAGTTTGATACCACTAGTCCATTGCATGGCAAACACAATGAGATCTGTTGCGGTAATGAGGAAAGCCAGAGCTGTATTGATCAGATGCAGTGGATCAGAGGACCTCTGCCAGTCCCTCAGAGCCCACTTTATACAGCCTGAGAACCCACCACAATCCCCTCTCATTTACAACTTTACATCTGTCTTTCTCACCCCTCCTGCGTCTGCATCCCAACTTGTCCTCTCGATCCATTTTAGAGGTTCTCCCTCCTTTCGCACTTTTTTTTTTCCTCATCTACTGTTGTCTCATCTTTCTCTCTGCCTCCATGTATCAGCCTCCTTATTCATGTAAATCCATTTGCTGTGAGAATGAAGCTTGTCTAATGTCCTGAACACTGCTGGATTTCATGCCATTTCTTCCTGGTAACGGTAGAATAATGAAAATGTAAATAGCGTTAAGCTGGGTAGCTTAAGACAACCTCTTAATGAAGGCAGAGAGAGAGAGAGGGAAAGCACGAGAGAAAGAAGGAAGAAAAGAAAGAGACGTTGAGAGAGAAAGTGCAGGCATTTTTAGCTTCAAAAGAGTCCTGTCGTCACTGGCTACAACATCACATACAGCAAATCACTGAGGCGTGTGTATGGGAACCAGCTAGAAAAGCGACAGTATAGGAATTCAAGATGTGTGGTAAGAATTGCCATCACATAAAGCCTTTAAAGAGTATCCTTTCAAGTGACATTTCAACTGGTATGCTCCAAACACTATTCACTCTCTTTTTCTTATGTTTGTTTCTTTAGGCTTTTTCTGTGGCTGCCTGTCGATCTCGAGGGAACAATCCCAGCCTGTAGTCTGAGGAAACGTTAATCAAGCTTTCATGTTTGTATCACTCTGATACAGCTATCTATTAGAGGGATAAACCTAATATTTTGTGAGAATTGATGATATCAATATTCCCTCTGCCGTAACACTCACATTGCTTTTTACATATGCGCAAGTGAGGGGGAGGCAGTTATGTAAGAAGGGATACAAGAGGGCTTCCCTTGAGCTTTAGATATATTGAGAGAAAGGAAAGAGCAAAGGACATGAACGCAGTATGTGAACAGAGAAAAACACAGGAAACCAGGCAGAGGTGCACAAAGATGACCTCACGTGCTGCTGATGAAAAGATTAAGTTAGGGAAACAAAAGCGGGGTCGGAAATGAAACTGAAACAGAATAATTAGTGAGTTCAAAGAGTGATTACATGAGAGTGAGAGAGAGTCAGGAGAAAATGGAAACAATAGAGGGAGAGAAAAGAATGCAAAATACAAGATGACTCAACTGAAAGATGGCTTTTGCTTTTGTTTCATGAGTACCTTTTGGCTGTCACCTTTCTAAATGTCCTATGCCTCTGTATAGATTGTGGATCTACTTAGACCGCAAAACAGCATGTGTGTCCTTGCTATCCTGCTCAACCTTGGGATAAGTCTGCATTAGCACATCAGGCTGTTAAGTCAATCCCAGAGCTACTCAGCCAAACAGACCATTGGCTTGATCTTTGATTGTAAAAGCCTGCCAGGCTGGCAAGTTAATCCCGGAGCGTAGAAGGCCAATCAAGTTGTCCGGCCAGGCTCACCGTCAATAACACATTTAGGTCAAACAATAAAGGCGTGGGGCAGGCTTGAACTTCTAAAGACATACCTCCATCAAATCAGTTATACATCAAACAGTCCAAGTATAGTGTACTTGTATACATATGTGCAAAAAAGGATGCTTTTAAAAGTATAAAATCAATAAAGGATTGGGGATTTTGTTGGATAACTTGTTCTGGCATCCTTTTTTTATTGATCGCCAACTGAGCTCGGGCACTTGACAATGTGAAGCAGTAGAAAGGTTATTGTGCAGTCACCAGAACCACCCACATCTGCAGTGGCACAGAAAAATGAACTCCCAACACAACAACAAGACAGTAAGAAAAGAAAAAAAAAAACAGTAAAGAACAAGGGAGGTGACGTGGCAACAAGAGGAGTGGAAGGAAAGAGAGAAATGCAGGAAACATTGAAAGAAATAAAGAGAGAAAAGGAGAAATAAAGAGACAGAGGCAGACAGGGAGACAGCACTATTTACGGTAGATTAGTTGTTATGGTGATAGGGAAAGGAAGGGATGTAGTTGTCAGGGTGATGGGGCTGCAATGGGCTACTAATGATATGTAAAAATAACTGTGCTTAGAAATCACCCTACTTTTGAAAAAAAAGATGCTTACACATACACACACACACACACAAACGTGCTCAGATAAATACACACAAAGCAGTTTATTGAAGCAGGCTCCTTTCATTAGCATATGGAGACATACTCAGATCCCTCCCCCACATTCTCAGCACGGAGATCAATTTTCTTGTAAGTTTTCACTTAATGAAGGATGGAAGAAAGTTACATATCAACACTCGGGATGCAAATGTTTAGTCCTATGTGTGACAGCTGTAAGTTCTGTTCTTCTAAAGGTCTAATAACAGTGTCGGAGTGTGTATCACTTTGACAGAAGGACACAGAAGTGTGGGTAATTGTAATTTAAATGCCCTGAAGGGCTTTCTAGAATGGTGGTCTTTGTAGTTTTTGCTGCCTACAGTGTAACCTCTGGGCTTTCCAAAGGAATCTGATTTAATCACTGTCAAATAACAATCAAGCCCACCTCCATATGGCAAGTGCCAACAAGTAATATTTCTCAGTTATGTCAACAAGTCCACTGTTTCACTCAGTCATGGAATGTAAGTAACTGTATTTAGTAACTGGTATTTTACATTTTACGTTTCTTTAGAATTTCTTTACATTTTGAAAGAAGATTTCATTTTGGAAGACACAAACCCAGCATCAAGGGGTCACTAGCTAGTATACTCCTAGCACTGGTCCCAAGTCCGGATAAATGGGAGGGTGGCACCAGGAAGGGCATAAAATCTGTGCCAAATCAAACATGCAGATCCATCCACTGTGGCGACAACTTGGGAAATAAGGGAACAATCGAAAGTACCCAAGCACGCACCAAAAGAAACCATACATCTTGACCAGCTGCTCCGCAAAACACTGTTGTTTGCATAAATGCAGCAGCAACAACAACAGTTCAGTAATACAGCTGTAAGAAAAAGTGTGATCTTACACAATAGTGAATTGTGCTATTACTGGGCTCTTCAGAAAAAAGAGGCGGCACAAGCAGAAAATTTTGAACAAATGGAGGAAATTCAGTTGTGTTGTTATCTGCTTTGAGTGGTCGATCAGCAAAGATCACTCCAAGAGCAAAGTGGATAATAATAGGATAACCTCTAAGCAAATAAATGGCAATGTTAATGTTCATAACTTCACTATTAGGTCAACAGCAATGTTGCACATGACAGGGCTGGCACTGCTATCCAAAAAGAATGTGTCTGCCTGTCTGCACTTTGCTAAGGTTATGTGTACACACCAGAAGGCTGTTGAAATGTTGTTTTGTAGACAGATGAGACCAAAATCGACATTTTTTTTTGTTTAAATGAGAAGCACTACATTTGGAGAAAGGAAAACATTGCATTCCAGCACAAGAAACGTATTGTGAAACATGATGGTGGAAGTTACAGTCTGGCCCTGTTTTGCTGCAGCTGGGCCCGGGTGCTTTGTCATTATTGATGGAGCAATGAATTTTGCATTATACCAGCGATTTATAAATCAAAATGTACTGAACTAAATCTCAAGAAAAAGTGGGTCATGCAGCAAGACAATAACCAGCACATAAGTGATTCTACAAAATAAAGTTAATATTTTGGAATAGCCAAGTCAATGTCCTCACCTTAATTTACTAAAAATGTCTTGGAAGGACAAGAGAGCAATTCATGACAGCAACATGACAGAGTTTAAGCTGTCTTGAACAGATGAATGGGCTAAAATTCCCCCAGCCAATGTGACTGTCGGCACATGTGACCGTCACCAGAAACGTTTAGCTGCAGATGCTATACAAGGCAACACCAAAATGGGTGTGTACTTACAATTACACTTTCTTTCTTAAATTAGTTTGCAACCACCAGGTATACAACAATATTCACTAAAGATACAATACAGTAATTAGTAATTAGTCAATTTAGACGTTTTGTTTACATGAATTACTGCAGAGTTTTGCTTGGTTTTAAGCAACTTTTTTGTAATAATACAGTTGTGCTTTATGAAATTGTGTTGTTTTTTTTGTTGTTGTTGTTGTTGTTTTTTTTACTTAAGTAAATAATATGATTTACTTATTTCACCAGTGGCTGTGTCCAACATTGTAGAAACACTAATACACTCATGATTAATTTTGGGAATTTTAAACCCACCATGAAAATTTTTAATACTGACCTCTCACATACAACAGGTACTCAAGGTTTTGAGAAATTATGTATCATGACTTACACAGAGCTGAGTGCTGCTATGTCACAGCTATCTAATCCGAACTAAATTGCCTTGATGCCTATGAAAGTGTCTAGTGGCACTTGTCATTTACCACACAACACTTGATTACCTGGCAGATTATTTCTGTAGAGGATATAAACACACTCATTTAAACATGCACACACAGTTAAAACACTGCATATGTTGAATATTACATTATTTGCTTGTGCCGCTAACATAAAAGATTCTCCAGCGTAATTGCTTCATTATCAGTGGAGACCAGCACACACATATAACACCATGCCACACTAATCATGTGTTCACTTTGGAGTTTACCGCCTCTACAAATCATTCCCGTACCACCAAAACAGACACACAAATCACATGTGGCATCACCCCCACACACAGGAAATGTTCCTGAACATACATTAATGAAAGGGAATAATGACGGCCTTTGAATGGAAACAGGGAATTTAACCCTCAAGTGACCAAGACCTTTTAGCAACTAAAATGACTGAGTGGGGTCATTTATGACCCCTTTATGTGTAATACAGGAATTCTTATTTATTAGCACTATTTGTGTTTAGCATATATGTTTTCCATTATCTACGACAGACTTTAAAAAAAAAAAGTTCTCATGTAAGTAATTATGCTTTTTACCGATTTTTATATAAAAAGGAGTTAAAAAAACAGATATACTAACAAAATTACATTTATTTAGACAATCCATGTTTGTTAATTCTTACAAAACAAACTTTCTTTGTTTCAGTTATGCTAGAGAAAAAAAAAATCAAACTTAAGGTATGTTTAAGTGAATTAACTGGTGACTCCATAATACTTTTTACAATGGAGTCATCATAGTCAGTGCTTTTTTTATTCTTTGTGACTTCCATACTTCTATTTAAAACAATATCTAAACAAACATCTGGTTTGTAGATGTATAATATTTACATTATTTTGTAGAAAAACACTCACTGAAATATCTGAAAATTGTATGCATCAAAATTGGATACTAGATTGTGAAATAACTGACCCCATACAATTTTCTATTATCTTTGCCCGGAAAAAAAGGGTCAATCCCTGTTAAAAAAATATTAAAAGTTGTAGGCAGGTCAATAAGTAGATTGAAAAATTCATGGTAGGAAGCATTTTTATTGTCAAACTATCACAGTGGTTCTTATAAATATACAGCTGGGGTAACACCACTTGGTCAGTTAAAGTGTAAAGGCCTACTGAATAAAAGCTACCCAAAGTCTCGTCAAGTGTAACCAAATACCTGGCCCTTGACAAAAACTACTTATAAAGGGCAAACACACAAGAAGAGACATGGGCAACCAGAATTCACGGGGTGACAATGAAATTTGTCAACTTGTAGCAATGACAGGCCAGATAACACACACACAGTTAAATTAACAGGAGCAAAGAATACTATTGACTGACGTGAACCAGTGGGAAATAAATAAGAGGGTTGTCTACGAATGTCCACCTGCGACCAACTATCAGACTCGAAAGTGATAGGTGAGAAGCAAATCACTTTTTACGTGGACGGAGCTCTGTATGAGTGAAAACATTTAGAAGTCCTTGTTAGTGTTCTGAAAGCCTCTTATCTCCACACTTCCAAACACTGGTGGCTTACATCAAAGGCAAAACCCAAAATATATTTCCAATTTCACTGATGATACAATCAACTATTCTTTTTGCTTTAGTGCAGTAAGTAAAAATAAAGGTCTAGTCAAATGCAGTCTTATTCCTTCCCATACAAATTTGACATTATGGCTCCATTGCCAAACATGTTGCCCTATCCTAAGGCTATGCAGCTTTTTTAAAATGAGCAAAGAAAACAGGTTTCCTATCTGCACAATGCACCATCCAGGGCCAGTCTGGCTTTCCACAAGAAAGCCATTTAATCTCCAGTAGTCTGCATGTGATCAATCTCCTAGCACAGTGTTACTGCAGCACAGGCCATTCCTCATCATTTAGAGAGAGAGGTATTGACCAGGCCAGGACAGCCTCTGTAGTGCAGCTGCGTGTTGTGAGCCAACAGGAAACAATAGAAGAACATTTCCACTGTATACATACTATTTTTTTCTCCATTATGTGCATGCATGTATATTCATGAAATGAGAATGTGCAAGTATAATGAAGAAGGAAAAACAGCAAGTTAACAAAACCATATATTTACACATGCTCACGCATCTTCCAGTTTGTTGGCTTGTTTCCATATTAATGTCTTGTGGGTTAATGCAGGAGGCTGTATTCTCTGCTTATCATCAATACATCCTTAGTTCGACATTCCTGCTTAGTGGCTCACACCAGGGAAATGCACCAAGAACGAGCACAGCATTGTTAATGAGCATCAAATGCAACTGACTGAGCACTGTGATGCACAAAAATGAGGCTGAAACTAGTCTTGAATGGGTAGCATCATTTTAGACCAGTTAAATTAAAAGTTTAGGGTGATCAGTTGTTAAACTTGGCTGCAGACATATATTCCATGGATGTCAAAGTGAACAGTTGATCTCCCAGCCCTAGAAATGAGAGGGATGAATGTTCAATACAAGCATCCAGGAAGCCTCTGGGGTATGAGACAGGCATGACAAGTAGAGACAAGGTTTCACTACATCTTATTTGTGTATGTCATTTAGCTCATCTTCTTGACAGAAGAAACGTATAGACAGGCACATTTCAGTTTTCAAGTGTCAGAGAAATTGCAGCAGTATGATTTGTGAAATGAAAAGAGAGCACCTTGACAAATAAATTAACTGACTGACAGACTGTCTGGATTGTGCATTCCTGCCCTCACACTTATCGAGTGGTTTATTCAGGCATCAACTCCATGGACTTCATCCCTCACACTGCCTTGGGGCCATGTCAGATTTACAGTTATCCATGACGGGCTCTTATCAGGGATTTGGAGCAGGACTTTGCAGACTCATCTAGAATATTGGCTGTATTGGTTTTCTTTCTTTCTTTTTTTTTTTTTTTTAAAATCCCCGCTATGAGACACAGCAAGAGGCC
>VUQI01050931.1:14674-39481 GCA_015106735.1 Paratilapia polleni | reverse complement strand
ATACAGTCACACAGTGCTACACACACATATGCACATCATTGACATCCCCTGCTGGGATTGCTCCGTAGCAATGCCCCAACATATCAGAGTATGTTAACAGCGAGCCGATTGCAGTGGTGCACGCTCAGCTGTTAGCTGCTCACTCTGTAAAAGCACAATACACTGTTTTTTCTCACTATTCAGAACAATTACAGAATCATTTACTTACACTTCTGCAGAAGAAGTGTTTGGTTTAATGACAAAAAAAAAATAAAAAAATCAGCATTTTGTGCCTTTCAACAGACCATCAAAACAAACAAGCAAGTTTAAATGCCATTTTCATTTCATAAACAAACCTTAAAAAGTGTACCCCTTATTGGGCCTAGTTTTGCTTCATTTATACACCTTTATTTAGTCCATTATAACTTGTCACAGGACCTTGGTTAATAGCTTAAATTAAAGACACATGCACTGTCAAATATATGAATAGAAATTACTTGATCTATGTTATTCAAAAAATCAAAACTATTTTGCTGTTTGGATTAAACAGTTTTATAATTTATTTAAACAGTAAAAATAGTGCAGAATCAGGAGGATATGAGCTTTTCTTAATGTGCTGATAGTAAACAATTTTTGGTGGTGAAGAGGTTTAAATGCCTTTAATGTAAACACGGTGCACTCAATGCAATTACATCAGAAGGAAATACTGAAAGTTTTTTTTTTTTAAATTGACGACAACACGGCAGTTTATTATAAGTTTCTGTTTGGACATTTGTGTCCTGTATGCAGCTTAGAATATTTACACAATGTGTATGGCATTTGTATGATTCTGACCTTCGCTCTGGTTAATGAGAGACTTGTTTCCTATTGTAAACAAGTTGAGGATATCTCACACCAACTTTTTGAAGGTTATCCATTTTACATACTGCATTAACTCAGATACTCCACATCTTTAATGTAAGACGGTGCTGGGTTAAGTGGAAGAACTAGAGAGGCTCCCATTCTTGTATTTGAGCTGAGTGCAGAGTGTTGTTTTCCACTGCAGCATGTTCACTCATCCCTGCCCACTGTATTTAAAAGCCATTATTTCAGCAACAGACCAGTCAGCAGGCCTTGGATGTTTAGAGATGTGTATTGTCTGTCTCTCTCATGACATTTGGAGTGTATAAATGCACAGTGTGTTCAAACAGTGTATTATTTTGTTTCTCTGTATGGGACAGCAGAGGCAGCAGAGGGTGTGATGGTGCAGAGATGCAGCTGTGAGCAATTCATAATCAGGGCTTTTGTCCGTTCATGGCTGTGAGTCAGGGGAAAAAGACAACACAACTGCGCCCTGTGCAACATTCATATGATGATATACTACATTCCCCCTTTGACCAGGTGGCACTGATTGATGAACATGTAGTGCTGACTATTCAGTGCAGTATTCTTCTCATGTTCTCTAGCGATATAGGTAGTTTTAGTTCTTAAAATGGCTGAAAAAAATATGCTGAAATTTAGTTAATGAGCTTCCTAGAGTTCTGCTGAGGTGTAGGGCTGCAAGGTTGACGACCCAGTAACAGAGAGCACAGACTGAAATAATTATTCAGGCCAGGATTATCTTCCATTTTGGTTACTCTGTATACTATTTATTCATTTAATGGGTGCCTTAATAAATTTGGCCTCATCAGGAAGAAACATTTTCCAGATTACAAACTCCAACCTATCCTAATGTCGATTTTTAAAGTTAAGCTAGTACTTTGGTTGCATCCTCAAAAACTCACCAGGAAAATAACAATAAATAATAATAAATAAATATACAAAGCAAGACACACAAAAAATTAACCTACACAAAGAAGAGAATGAGAGTGACACTGCGCTGAGAATGAGCCGAGCATGATGCATGAATTCTGAGAGGTCTGTCAACTCATTACTGCTTGCTAGCGTACATTATCGCTGATTAGGTTGACTGTTAACAGCAGGGCAAAATCTGGGAAATGTCGAGGTGCTCAGAAAACTCACTTTTCCATTTTCTAGTCTTGTCAGGCATACAGATTCAGAAGATTTTGTGTCATCATGATTTCATAATACTGGGCACAGTGAGAGTAAATGGCCATGTTGATCTGGAGCCAAAACAGACCAATACAAAATTAGCAGTGAATACAGAACTAAAGAAGGCCTTATGCACCTAGTGAGAGACTTATTAACTGAAGTTCCACCATGTAACAGGGTAAAATAAATCTGTGGTTAAGGCCAGAGTTAACGTTATAGCTCAGTTAATTCCCTGCCATTTACCTGTGTTAAAATCAACCCAGAGCAGACATGCCAAATTGTATGATGCCATATATCATGACTATAACAATATTTGGTATCATCATCCAAAAAAGCCACAGCAACCTGTTTTTGACTCATAAAAAATGTATACATAAAAACCGAAGACCTCCAGTGTTGGATTTATTGTACAGTAATGGAATTATTGGACAGAGTCCTTGAAAAGACACACCAAGAATGGACTGCAATGCTTGTGAAAGTATTCAGAATGCATGAAGAGGACATCGGTTCTCTTCCAGGCAAAACCTTTCTAGCATTCAGCATTGCTAAGATATGTATTTTGCCAATTGCTAAGACCTCATGGGGTTAATGTCCGTCCTTCTTCATCCCACAAAGCTCATACAAACTTTCAGGTCGCCGCTCTTCCGAACCAACTGAACCAAGTCTTGAGTCCCCATTGTTCAAAATGTCCATCATCCTTGATAATATCATAATTACTTATAACTTAACCCTGAAAAGTGAGTATTGGGAAAGAGGATATTACTTTGGATGAGAGCAAGCATGTTTAAAAATGCTCAGGAAATGTTATATGTCCAAGGCCCGAAACTGAAAAGGTTCATTTGATTCATTTGGCCAATTTCAACCACTGCCACTTCATCCTCAGCTTCCCACTGCTGTCATTTTCTGGACTGCTTTCTGCTGAAACTCTGACTCAGTCCAGTGGACAGAGCAGTGCCACATGGTCTTTGAGAGGATCAACACAGGGACATGTCTAAATTAGCTTTTTGTTTTGACTCAAGATCTGCTCCAAATTCATACACTGTACACTAAGCTGGATGCTCCCTGGATAGAAAGTGCTTGATGACTGTCTTACTACATAAAATATATTGTTTGTTTGTTGTGAGGACATTTAAATGGCAAAACACATCCAGCAACATATAGTGTTTCAAATCCACCAGTTTTAAAGTCCACTTATAAGAAATGTCTTGAGTTCCATTGTGAGTCAAAATGGATAAATCACGGTCCTGTTTCTCATTGTCAATGCTAAGTTACATCGGTTGCACCAAACACTCACTGACTTCTCCAGTATATCAGTAAACCAGGAACGTGGTATTTTTGGTTAAACTTGATGTTTACAATATGTCTACTTGATTTCTACTTCTGCATGTTTTTGGATCTATTATAGCTGTACAAGGATGTAGTTCTATTTTATTTTTCTGTTGAAACACTATTGAAACACACATTATTCCTGTGGGAAGTTGCCACAGTCCAAAATGTCAAATTAAAAACTATTTTGTTTGATATCAACCTTAAAAAAGACAAATCCTTTAAATGCCTCACAAATCTACTTAAGGGAAGAAACCATTGTCAAATATAGTTGACAGCTTTAACTGACAGAAAACTGACTGATCACCAATGTCGAGTCTATTTTTTCCAGTGATTTAATCCATCTATCCTTTCAGCAATACTCAGACACCATGTGTAACCTTGGTTATCTCCCATTCTCTTACTCTAAACACTGTTTAACAGTGTATTGTGCTGAAATGTGCAAATCAAGGCTTTTTGTGTTTTGTCTATAAATTTGTTATCTCTATTCAACAGTGTTCAGTGTCTCTTTCAGCCTGCTGCAAACTGATAATTGGGTTTGCAAGGCGACTAAGACCCCAGTTAAAGAGTCCCTGTCTTGTCTGATTAAAGTCTGGATCTTTAAGGGCTGATCTCTAGCCAGGAAAACTGCAGCGGGCCTGTTTAGGTCGGACTGGGCCAGGTCAGACCAAGACAGAGACAAGTGGAGCTTGATGGACAGCTTGTTTCTGTCACTAGTAGTGACTCTCGGGTAGAGTCAGCATTGCCTTGGTCATTCCACTGCACAATAACACCGAGGTGAGCACAATGCCTGGAGAAAAAAATCCTCATTTGCAGAAGCACAGCATGTGTGGCTCACACAGTGATCTGTATATGAACAGGTTCCACAGACCTGTGTGCACACCACGCAAACCAAAAACAATAGTCTACCCAAATTGATATCTAATTCTTCTGGGCTTGAAGGGTCATTAAAAGCATGACTGGTACCAAGTGTGGCATAAAGAGAGAGGGGAAAAAGAGACAAATACAGCTTCCAGACCTTTGGGAAACTCATTATTCTGGGAAATACAGGCCTACGCAGACTTCACATTGAATAATTATAGGATTTGGGGGAACACTGGGAATGACACCCAGACACTGGGAAAAATCTATTGAGTTGTTTCTTCATCCACTATCTCTTGAGGGCTAATCAAGCCCTCATAACTGATTCTTACCTGAAACTATTCAAGGTTGTGGAGTCAAATTCCCAACTCTTTCTGCAGCCCTACAGAAACAATAGAGTATTCCCACCGGAAAGAGAATACCCCACAAACAATTCATTGGAACAGTATTCCAAATAGTTTTCTTCCTTTGTCTGAAACTTTCACTTTTAAAATGTCTTCTTTTGGACTTGTTTAGAAAACCTATAACTTACTTCATGTAAGTGTGAAGCCGATTTAAGAGGACTTCAGCCATGGAAGTCCACCTGCTCAATCTCTTTCATCTCCAGCACATGAAGACAAATGTCCCAAACCTTTGAGCCAGAAAACTATCACCTATCATGGGACTTTATCAGCCAATTAATCTGTTTTACCGCTACATTTCCTCTTTAACACAGACCCCTAACCTCACTTCTCTTCAGTTTGTCAGTGACTAGTACCAGGGAGGGAAGCTGAAGGGGCAGGAAAATATATTTTTCAATTTAATTATTTTTTTAATTAGCTGTCTTTGGGCAACATCAATTATTAAGATAAATAAATAAATAGGTAAGCAAAATTTTACAGCACCTGCACTGTCATCAGTGAAAAAACGTCTGTGGTATGTCATTCTCCATTTAGAGGAACAGATGTGAAAAAAGCTGCATTTTACTCACGGTAAATAATAAATGAAACATTAATTTCATGCAAACAACTAAACTAATATTAGCATTACAAACTTCCAGCACTAAGTTAATTTTTTCATTATTCTTTCTGAACACAAATAAAACAGGCATTCTTTATTTATTTATGCATTTACTGTTCAAATTTAGTGCTTATATGTGTTCCATTAGTTTGTGTGTGTGACAGAGAAAAATACAGCTGAAGTGACAGTGTCCATTATGTGAACTTGATTTTCCACATGGCTTAATTTATATTCTTTCAGGCAGAGAGGGAAGCCTTTCAAAAGGGCTAGCTAAACTCCATTGTGACAGTCAGTTGTCTTTGACCCCACACTTGAGAGGTAATATTGAATTTACCGCTATCAATATTTGACCGAAGGACCCACAGGACTTACTTGATTGATCAGATGTATTATCCTGACTCTGATCTATGCCAAAATTCTCCATGGACCAAATCATACAACCACACAGGTACTAGTGTGTGTAGATAGGCACATACAAAAGGACACACAGTCAAAAACATGCACTCAAGTGACCACATAGTACATTTGCACACACATTTGTTGACTTAGTCTCTCGATGACCTACTATATTCTAACCACAAGACAGAAAACTCATTATAACCTAAGCCATCATATTTTTTTGAGTTATTTGTAATTGCATTAGACAGAAAATTGATTAATAATTATACTGAATTAATCTTTTTGTGCACTTACAAACCTGATTAAAGTATAAGATTGATTTCACTGAAATTAGTCTACCCTACTGTCTAACCTTATTATAGCTTAAATGATTTTCTTAAACAGCTTTTAAACATTGGCTTAGAGGGCGTGGTGTTGGCTCAATCTTAAATTAACTGTGGAACAATTCACTAGTGATGCAAGGTCACCACCTGTACAAGGCTGAGCACAGGTTCCACATGCTATAGATCTAATGTTCAGTGTAGTATAATGCCTGCCTTTACCCAACACAACAGGACCATAAAAGAATGTACCATTTTTCATGGATACTCATAAAATATGCAAGACACATTTTTTTAAGGGGCATTTACGAAGTGAAATAAAGTGGGCAAACTTTCCCCTCGCTATTTCCACCTCGCAATTTTCTTCCTTGACCAGGTCAACATCCTCTTTGCAATCTTTTTTTTTTTTTTTTTTAAGGAGGAACCTATAGTTCCTTCTGTGGTACCCAAAGTCCCTCTCTACCCGTGCCTGACTCAGCAGCTACTCAATGCACCAACACCTACAAATTTCAAAGACTTTGTCAAGTTTTCCAACATTTATTTCCCAGTATATTATGTTGTTGTCCACTACACTTTGTAAAATGACTCAATTCGGCCATGCTTTGGATGGGGCATTGATATTAGCGCGAATCCCATAAATGGCATCAACATACACAAATTTCCAATTGTTACAGAAACTGAACAATATTGCTCTCAACAATATCATGTAGCAGGGTTTCATGATTGCTGTAACTATCTGCTATCTTCCTGGTGGTGATGTAGTTGGTAGATGAACCAATGGCTGACTAGGACATGTTCAACAGCCATTCTCTATGAGTCTGGATCGCAGTAATGTGCTCCTCTCACTTGTGGGAGTGTACCAGCTTCAAAATGGTGTCATTCCTTTAAATGGCCTTGATGAGTTGATATCACTCCCATAATGCTGGTAGGCACCCTTCTACTGGTAGGCTCAGTAGGGCGTTATTTAATGGTGGTGGTGGTGGCACATAACTGAAACAAGATTGTTTTTAGAGTTTCATTTTATTTTAGGTTTAGACTTTTGGCTTCCCTCATTGTTTGGTTTTGGTGGGTGTATCACACGCACTGTCTTTGCAATACCAGAGGTTGCCCAATAATCTGCGTTCCTTTCTGTTTATGAGTGATCAAAATTGGTGATACAGAATTTCTGGTCAATGACCAGTTGAAGGACAGCACCTATACTAGCCACGTCAAAGGGGTATTGAGCCATTTAATAGGTTGATAACATTCAAATCCGGTTTGGGAGAACCCAGACACTCAGTCTGAAGGAGCAGAGACCATAGACACTTAATCAATAAGATGCATAATTCAGACAGGCTGACACAATGACACATTTCACCAATAAGCAGACACAAGTTTCTTACATGACCTTCATAACTGGTTAACTTGGATTTTAAGATGGCAAAATCATTATTTTTGAATAAACTGTGCAAACCTATGGTGACAATATAACAAGTGTGCTTATGTGGACTGCTTTAAAGTACAGTAAGCTGTAGTTCACACCGAAATCCTGAGAGCAAAATGACCGAGGAGTAAGGAACACCCAAATATGTATAAAATATAAAAAAAGTCACTGTAACTCACAAAGGCTAGTCTGGCTAGCCAACGTGTTGGTGATTAGCCAAAATATAAGCAAAAACATATTATATAAAAAATATTGCAAAAACATACGGTTGAATTCTCACCAGGATTTTAAGCCGGTAAGTTATTTGTTATCAGTCACAGTAATGTGGTTTGTATAGTAAAGATTGTGTCCTCTTTGTATTTCTTTTTTCATTTTAGTAGGTGTATAGGTTAGTGTGTTTGTATTCTGTGTCACTGACCATTACTGTCACTGGATGTTAAAGCACATAACTCATTGATAAATTGCCCTTTCGCTCTAGTGAGTGTGCTTTCCTATAAATGTAAAAGCTAAAGGTCATTTTTTTTAAATCTTCAGACATGCCGACTCATGTCTGCAATACATACACATACAGATAAACAGAATCACACAAAACCCACCAGATTATACTTCTTTGTAGACACACACATGGACAGCTGTAGACACCCCCAGCACAGTGTTCTTACTATACTACTTTCTTGTCTGCTTGGAGCTGGCTTGGAAGAGGCATTCACAGTACATCAGTGACTACAGAACAAAACTTCTTTTCTCAAACCCTGGGCAATTTCCTTCAGTGAATCTTCACACATTTCATTGCAACAGAAAGTATATCCCTGGCATAAGTAGCACAAACATGCACAAGCAAGAACGAATTTTGGATTACTTTCTACAACAGAACAACTCTGGCCTTAAGTTTGATGTAAACATGAAATAAAATAAACCCAAGTGTTTTTAATTATTTACTGACCAGTACAAATATCGCCAACATGAAATAGTGACATGCTGTGAAATGTTGTACAAGCTCTACATTTTCTCGGGAGTGTCAGCTTGTCTTTGCAATGTTTTAACTGTTTTCCTTACACCCCAGACTTCATGTCTTTCTACTTTCAGTCTTTTTGCTCTCTATTTTCTTTTTTGACCTTTGCATTTGCTCACAATTGATGTTCAATTTGCTGGCATTTAGAGCCATAATGAGTTTCACATTAACCCTTGGTGACCCAGTCACTGAGAAACTGGATCATTTGGAAGCTGTCACTCTTTCCATATCAAGGTAGGTCTTGCTAATTCTCCATTATATGGTTCACTTTATATATCTGTTTGTTAAGTCACATGCTCTTCACCTTAGACACAATCGAAAAGCTGCACTTGCAGATAAACTGCTATCCAGTGCTATATTCTTAACAATTACCTGCCTATCAATTTTTGAGGACTGCAGAATCATGTGGTAGAGTTAAGGTATATTGTCAAGAAATAATGCATTTTCACCAGCTGAACACAGTCTAATAGTGATAACAACTGCATATAAATTCTAGACTATTTATATTTAGCACAGACAGAAGTTAACAAAACAACTACACAAAAACAATGAAATCATTCAAATTCACTGTTAAGTCTCCAAATTACATCAGCCAATGGCGCCAACCATTAATGTTGGTACCTATAAAACACTGGAGCCTACTCACACACATGCATGAAAACAGCGACACAGAGGCTGTGCATGCACATAAGAAGTAGAAGGAAACATAGTATAAAATACCTGAGCCTCTCTTAGAGACCACCTTTACACTCTTGGACAGGGTGATGTACAGCAGGATCAGCAGAGGGCTGGGAGGTCTCATCTTCCCCCCGTCCTCACAGCCTAAAAAGAGTGAAGGAGGGAGAGGAGGGATGGCAGAAGAGAGAGAAAGAGCCATCAGTCACTGCCATTACATGAGATCAAGTACCTCCTTTTACTACTAGACAAGCCTAAGTGTCAGTGTGGAGGGATGTTCTGCAAACACTACAGCAAGCAGGCACACACACTTTTGTGCAAATATTTGCACACCCACTTATACATACTTGGACACTCAGATCAACACACCAATTTCCACATTCCCCTGGGGGGTCATTCTTGTAATGATTTTCTTTCATGGTTGCAATTGAGACGAGTTATCATTACACGGATATATTTCATGAAAAACCATTCCCTAAGATGCTGACGAATCAATAAAGAAATAATTACATGTGTAAGAAAGACCAGTTTAATTGCCATTTTCATAAAAAAGAGGGGGTAGGGGGGTGTGGGACCTTGAGGGAATTTAAAATGATCACCTTCTGACTCAAAGAGATGTAGCAAATATCCCACCCATACCCCTTATATCGACGCTTATATTATATTAATTAATGGAGGTGACTCACTCTCTACCCCTCATCTTCTCTGAGTAAATGACATAATCTAACATGTGGTAATTACCTCTTAATAGCCATCTCCTGAAATAGAGCTGCAGCTGCTGTATAAATTTAAAGTTAAATTTAAAAAAAATGAAGAAACTGTTTATTAGCTTACAGTGCAAACTGATGGCAATATTCATCCATGTAATAAAAACTTTACAGGCATCAAATGAGAAACCCAGTTGGAAGTAAATCAGTTAACGTTTAACCTGTTAACATCTCCCAGTTTGCCAATGAAACGTTTAGGCTCAGGGTAACCTTAAGATCCCTTTTTATAGAATTTTGGCATACCTAAATATAAACGCTTAGAACTATGTAGCCTATATATTACACTTCATTTGCAGTGTCTCAAAATGTGCTTGTTGAGAATCTGGCTAAAACACAACTAGACTCAGACCCTCAAACAGGATGCTGGCAACTTGATGGCTGTTAAGAGGTTGAAATTTCAGATAAGAGAAACTATTTTTGGAAATTTGATTTCCTTTTAAGTATTCGATCAGAACACCCATATAAATTATAAAAAATACTCTAATTAGCTGGTTTGGTTCACGTGGCATCAATGGAGTAAATAACTAACCTGGCACTGACACGTTAACAATAATAATAATAATAATAAGTAAGTTGCACAAAAATTTCTTGTTTTGAACCAGAACCTTCCTAGAGTCTCTCCTAGTTACATTCATTTTACACTTTTTAATGACAGACATAAGATAAAATGTGTTTATGGACTGTTAATGAAATGTTAATGATTTTCAAAGGGACTAATGCCTTATTTTAAGTCTTGTGCTAAGTTAGCCAGCTTCCCTAACAGTGTATTTCTGTCAATCTAACTGCATAGAAATGAGTAAAACAACACACATAGAACTGACCCAATGATCCTGAAATGAAAAGATAGGCCCTTTGAAGACAAAAACTAAGAGAGTCAGAGCCAGGAGGGACCTTGGAGTCCACAGCGAGTCACGTGCCCTCCAGATTAGCATAGCTAATGAAAGGAGCCTCTCTCAGCGTGTGTTTACACGGCACTAACAGCTCCTACTTTAAAAAAGAAGCCTTTCTCTGGTTCTCGATTACATTCTGCTAGGAAACAACTTTCAGTCAATAAACACCATTATGCCAATAAAATTCCTGTCAAACGATACATCTCATTTGCTCCTCTTCTTACAACTTAAAGGGTTTTGAAAAAAAATGGCAATGACTTGAACAGCTGTGAATGTGCGTTTTTAGCTGCAGCTGTAACTTCACGCTGGTTTAGCACCAATCAAAAACATCCTCAAAATCCTAAGTCTTAATGACCATATGCCTCTTTAAACATAAACACATCCCACAACTGATGCTGCAATATTGTCTGCGAAATTCAAGACAAGCATAGTGCAGGGAGTTGAAGCTGCAAAATAAACGACAAAGGTAAAAACTGAAAAGTCGAGGGACCACACGCACATACGCAAGGAAAAAGAAAGATTTCAGCACTTTCACGGCATGATATTTTCTTTACAGCTTATATATTGCACCGTTCTTATTTCTGTTTTATAGTTAGCTTGCTGTCCTTCTTGATGTCCTCACTGTATTTCTGCCTGTCAGTAAATGTCAGGATATCATGCGATTTAACCTGGTGCAGTATTAAAGCATTCTACTATATCAAGTGTCGTGGAGGTTAAAATGAGCACCATATAACCGCAGTATGTCCAGTTCAACTCTGGACTCTGTCTCCCCATAATTCCTGTCAATGTTTTCGCTTTAAGCTGTCAATGGATGGCATTGTGTCACAAAAAAGAGCATAATTACATGTCTGATACAAGTTGATTTACTAAACAAAATGATTGGCATGCGTTGTGTTTGTGCAGCATGGAGAGCTGCCCCCCGTTACAGCCTAATTCAACAGAACAATGTTAGTGACCCTCCTCTGAATCCCAGTCATGTTACGCCTTCACAGTCTCAGTTTGGGCTTTGCCAGCCATGACATCACCGGCCTGCCATCCTCACACACAGAGAGGAACTGTGCACCTCACACGCCCCCCACAAACACCAACAAACCCACCTCATCTCCTGTCACATCTATTTTCTTCAGACTCAACACAAAAGAACTAAAAAGCAACTTAAAAGCCAGAATGCTTCACGGGACAGATTCTCAGTATACTTTTTCAAACAGACTGATTTCTGATGGACAGATTGGGAGTAAAGTTACACACACTAGACATCAGCCTGTAAACTCAATAAAGCAGCTCTTTGACTACCTTAGTTTCTATTATACATGTGACTCTTTGGAGTGACTAAGCTGAAATTCAGAGTGTTCATTTTGTTCTTGCATTGTTCAAATCTCAAAGCTTCTTTCATCATTTTATGATGCTCAGTGGAAGCACACACTTTGTTTGAATAATACACCAATTATCTTTATGTTTAATATCCCAAAACAAAACCAAAAAAAGTCTAATGAGTTTGGTTTAATCATGCAAGGCAAACGTCTGTTAGCATAACTGACTTATTTGACCTTTTCTCAAAGTGTTAAACTATATAACATCCAGGACAACAAAAACTGCAAAAGCAAATTCAAAGTGATTAATAAAGACGGTTTCATGGTTTTAAAAATAAAAAGTATAAAAAGTACTGCACAGACGTGAACGCACACTGTATCCTTCTATTTTAATAAGACACTCTGCTATTGCTTGTATAGTTAACAGCCAACCTTTTTCTCCGAGGCGTCAGGAGCAGGTGTGTTTGAGGAGGCACACACAGAGGCATGGCATGAGATCCACGCTTCAGCGATGCATGAAGCATGCACACATCATCACCCACAGTAGCACACATGCCGTTTGCCTGCTGCTTTTTTACCAGAAAATGAGGGGCACAGCCCAGTACTGCCTGCTGACTCGCCCCTGACAAAGTAGCAGAGGAATTTACTGTCTGTTACCATTGTTATGGGACTGTATCTTGCAGGAGAGCGGTATCTCCTCCCAAATTCAATTATCACCTCAGGCTATTCGTTGCTAACACACCCCCTCTGTTCTGTGCATGTTGTGTGTGTGTGTGTGTGTGGGTGTGTGTGTGCGCGTGCATCCATCAGATTCTGGGTATGTCATTTTCCAATTTTTTTCTTATCTCTCAAGACTTCACAGTACACACAAATTCGCGTAATTACAGGCAGCACCGAAAACCAAAAACACCTTGCTGATATAGTATGAAGTTGTGCCATCTTAATACAGAGACGGAAAGCGCCGCCATCTTGGCATACAAAGCCATGGGTGATTGATCATGTGATTTAGGGATTTAATCCAATTTGAAGGCAGCCTGCACTGTGGTCTTAGGTAAAGTACGTCTTCATCATAACACGTGACTCCTTGCTGTAAGACTAAAAATGTGCATCTGAAAAGAATTTGTCTGAAACCTTTTGCTGCTTTTTTGAAGTTGTCATGCTTGTGGATTCCCTTTGACTTTAACTTATACAATATGTCATCTATTGTCTTTATTGTAATAAAATAATTGGTCCAAATACAGGCTTTAGAGCATGTAAAAACCAATTTTCCTTTCCAATTAGTTCTATGGGAACTGTTACAAAGATAACATATGTAAAAATAAACATTTAATGAGATAAATACAAAGATAGACTATTTATCCAACAAAGTATGACGTTCATTACGACAAGTGCTTGAAGAAAGAGCACAAGGGTCTCTCATTAGCTGTCTCTGCTAAGTGCAGGTAGGACGATGTATTCTCCGTAATAGATTAGGAGTGCACCCCACAGCTGCAAATACAAGGGTTTAATCTATCTCTCTCACACACACACAGTGCTTTTTGATCAATATTACATGAGTAATAACTGCGGAATATTAAATGAGATTTCAACAGTTTTTTTCTCAGCTGTATACCGATCATAACCCTGATGTCATGTATGTATATAGGGTATTTGTATACCTATAAAATTCTACATTATTTATGTGCTTCAGCAGCCACTGACTGTAGAGTTACTTTTGAAGCCATCCTCTGAGAGATAAATAACCTGACTGATATTACTGATAACAGAATGCAGGTTCTGAATTCAATCAAATTAGAGAGAAAGTCAAAATTATTCAAAAATGAACGTAAATTTGCGTGCAGATGCAGCTCTCTAACTTTCACCGGTATCTTTCTCCATCTGTGGATTTAGCTATGCTAACATCAAATGCCATGCCAGCAAGCAGAGCAGCCACAGATGAAGATGAACACGACAAGCAAGACAAGCACAAACACACACGCACACACACAAGTGAATGAGTCATAGGTGTTTCTATGTGTCACTGTGTCAAAGAGATTCATGCTGGGATAGCTAGTAAATGGCACAGCACATTGTAACTATGCTTACTGTATGTCTACCTGTTCCTCATTCTGCTCAATGTGGCATCCGCGTGTACATGTGTGTTTGCTCTGCTGTTTGCCAGATGTGTCACAGTGTGAGTCAGGCCCCATGAGCAGTATTGTGCAGTAGTAATGTGAATCCCTGCCTCAGAAGAAAAAATAAGCTTGATGGTACGCTGAGTGAGCTTTCGTTAAAACACATTTGACCGCTTTTGACCATGACCAGCCCTCGTTAATCTCCAGAGGTTGGCCATAGGTGGTTAGAGCTAACGAGCAAGGTGCTGTGAGCTATGCCCTGCCTCAGTCCCAACATGCACCTCTTCACTGAGTGAGATTAATTACCACACGATTCTGAGCCAATCCACACCCCTGCTGTTCTCTGAACTTCGAACATAAACACACGGAGACCGCAGATGCACGTAAAGAGCACATTCGAGTACATAAAAAGCAGCCCTGTGTATATAATTAATTAGAAGAGCTTCAAGGCAAACTAAAGGCATTTGCTCATGATCGGTCAAGAGTAAAGGCTGTGGGTTGTTGAGGTCTGACTTCACACACATTCCACCAGCAGTGAAGCTTTTTCCTCCAGTTGTTGTTGATTGCTTTCAGCCACGTCCCCCATGTCCGGGCCATTGTCAGCTGTCCAAGGATGACTGGCCACAGAGATGCTCTTATGCTTCTAGTCAATGCAGCCTTTGATGGAGAGCAGGAGCCAACACTCTCCTCACCCATTTAATGTACACACCCCACTGGGGCTGCTGGACCACAGCTGACACACAGGTAGAATAAAAACACTGTCAAATGCAAGCATATACCCATTTACCCGGGATGATAAACATATTCAGTTGTGCGCACACAGACAGAAAGTTTTACACATATACAGTATGTATGTTGTGTCTTTGTGTTTTTATATCATATTTGACAAGTTTCATCTAAAGAATTTCTGCTTTTTTAAAAATAATTTCATTATTTGTAATATTATTATTATTATTATTATTATTGTTGTTGTTTTTGGCATTATGATTAGTTCTGGTTTGCTATTACTCGAATTACTATAGTGTAAAAAGCAGATCAAATGTATCATTGAAGTCCCTGCAATCCATGTGCTTTAATAAACTCTGCAAGGGTTTTTCCTACATTTAGCACTATTCTTTCCTTGTTAAAAACATATTTTTTATTATTTATTGTAGTAAATATGTGTATTCTTTCAGTAGGGCTTTCTTGCAACAGTATGCTGTTAAAGCTATCTAGCTATCGAAAAGTAACTATAGTAACTTACTGTGGTGCCAGTAAGTTAAGAAATGTCTAGTCATCACAAACAGATATCTACATATTGCAATGCAGAATTTGTAGTCAGGGGACAAGCTATTTGGTACTGGAAACTATTTTGTTTCTGTTTATAGTTCACCTACAGTCTAAGTTCTAGTGACCAGTCATGCTATTGCAGGTTTTAGTTGCATTATTATTAGTTGCATGCAGTTAAATCTCTGTGAAGGTAAGGGGATCAATTTGCTGATGTGCAATAATGACCATCGACTAGCTTTTTTTATTCACTTTTGTAAAATTTGTTTGCATTTATAAACAATGACCATTGCACAGACCACAAGGTCTTGGTCTGGTTATCCACTGGCTACACTGGAAGCCTTGAAAAATTGTCCCCAGAGGCTAAGTCAGCAGAGTAGCTGTTGTGCTCCCAGGTTGCAAAACGTCTAAAATACAAAATTGGATATCAACCTGTTGACTGGACTGTTTAAAATGGACATTTAGTCTGAATAAGATGCACCTTCTCTACATGTAAGGAATTAATGAATGTGACATATAAAGATATTGAACTTGAACCATCTTCTTCTTTGTTTTATTATTATATAATCAGCGCAAAAATATACAGTTGAATGTGTAATAGATACCTCTCATCTCTTATAATACCCCAATCGTGTAGCCAAGCAACAGAGATAGATTTTATCATGGATCTGCTAAATTGTATCCTCTCATCAACTTAAGTAAATAAAAATATCTCCAAATGGTTATTGATTTGTTTAAATTGATTCTTATTTTTTCAAGCGTAGAGCATAATATCCTTCATCTGCCAAACTGCAGTCTGCTATTGACATCTGAAGTTAGAGGGCATCCAAGTATACAATGGAGTGTTAACACACTTGTCTAAATGTCAAACAATACACTTTCAGAATCATGTTAGAGTGACAGTCATGCAAACTTAAGTCAAATTAGATTTTTTTTTTTCTCCATCAGTACATGTTTAAAAACAAACTAAAAGCATGAAGGGAAACTTGTAAGCCGGGACTCTGTAACAAAATCCAGGGTTGATGTTTTATTTTGATCAGTGCAGTTTGGTCAGAACATCACATGTGTTGGATAAACTGTAGCTGGACCTTTTTTCACAGCAGACATTTTGACTTGTCAAGAGAAAGAAAACTACAGGTATAGTAATGATGGCTGTAATCCAAATAAGCGAGGTGCTGCTTCTGTGCATGCTGGTTCACTGTCATGAATGACTGGGACACTTAATGGAACTGAGCCATTGTTAATTCCACCTGTGCTCTCCCTGCTGTGACGAGTCAAAATGTCCGTCACGAAAAAGGTCTACTGCAGAAGCTTTCATGGAAACGTTCAATCTGAGATAGAAAGCGAGGACTTTGATTGGATCTGCACGCTTCAGCTGCCTGACAGACATACAGCTGCTATACAGGAGCGCAGTCCCCCTGATAAGGAATCAGCAGCCGCTTGCAGTAGAAGCACACCACCATATGTTGCAACTCCACGAAAACTATGGCAGTGATGGAAAAGTAAAAGGTGGCATGCAGTAAATAGCATGGAAACAAAAGCTATACATTTGCTATATTCCTGTCCTGTCTTGCTTTCGAGTGTGAAATGTGCCTGATGTGCCTATATCACTAGTGTGTGGAGAGGCATTGCGGTCCTCTAAAACAGACTGTTTTTTTTTTTTTTTCTTTAAAACAAAGCTCCCCTAGGAAAGGAAATGCTGGCCTGAGCGGTTTTCACCTGGAATGTGCATTTACGCTTTGGTATCCATGACAGTCTATCCTATTGTCTAGAGAAGCCATCGTAGTAGAAATGGAGCCTAAATGAGGCCAATAATGGTTCTCTGCTCGGTCCCCAGAGTCTTGCCTGTTTAAAAATCGATTCTCTGCTTGACTAGGGACAGGCTAGGAATACAGAGAACAAGAAGAAATGGAGAGGAAGGTGAAAGAAGGAAGCAGGGGTGAGAAAGGTTACAGCAGATAAGAAAGATGCCACCAATGAAAAATCCAATTGTAAGTTGCATAATCAATTTGTATTTGGATCAGTGTATCATAAATTAAGAAAAAAAAAATCACTGTGAAAAACATTTCAGGAAAAATCTAGCCCTGGTTGTTTTCCAGCTCTTTAGATTGTTTTCCAGCATGCTAATGTGTTTATCCTTCCATTTAAAGGTAAATAGTAATATCAAACACTCTTTATTATGGAAATCTTCATAATTTTTTTTTTTTTTTTTTGATGCGTCACATCACAGCTGCATAAATATACACTTTGTCTCATCATCTCTGTACAGTCCACTGCACAGTGGGATATTTTGCTACCTGCACAGTATTTCTTTCAGCATCCTTTACATTTTTTGCCTGTTTTTACTGCACAGTTGCCAACCAGACCAGCATATCCTTGTTTGTTATTTAGTTGTTGTTCATCTGCTTATGTCCCCACTGTCCTGTATGTAAAAGCAGCATCTTTATGTCTTTTCAATTTTATTATTTGTCTTAAGCAATATGTTTATAATATTTCTGGCATTAAATGTTGACAGCTACAACTGGAGTCAAACATTTTTTTTTCTACCTGGCTTAGAAACCTTATTTTGTTTGAAATCTGACAAGGTATTTTAAAAATGTTTTCAGTTTGAATTAAGATACATTAATTCTCTGAATTCTCTTGCTGGCCACTTTGTTGGGTACACCTGTTCAACTGCTCGTTAAGCCAAATATCTAACCAGCCAATCACACAGCAGCATCTCAAAGCATTTTGGCATGTGGACATGGTCAAGATGACCAGCTGAAGTTTCAAACTGAGCATCAGAATGAGGAAAAAAGGTGATCTAAGTGGCTTTGAGAGGCATGGCTGTTGGTGCCAAATGGGTTGGTCTGAGTATTTCAGAAACTGCTGATCTGCTGGGATTTTCCCACACAACCATCTCTAGGGTTTACAGAGAAAAAGAGAAATTATCCAGTGAGTGTTAATTCTCTGGGTGAAAATGCCTTGTTGATGCCAGAGGTCAGAGAACAGCCAGACTGCTTCGAGCTGATAGGAAGGCAACAGTAACTCAAATAACCACTCGTTACAACCAAGGTATGCAGAAGAGCATCTCTGAACACTCTACACAGCCAGCCTTGAAGCAGATGGGCTACAGCAACAGAAGAATACACCGGGTGCCACTCCTATCAGCTAAGAGCAGGAAACTGAGGCTACAATTCGCACGACTCACCAAAATTGGACAATAGAAGATTGGAAAAATGTTGCCTGGTATGATGAGTCTCGATTTCTGCTGCGACATTCGGAAGGTAGAGTCAGAATTTGGTGTAAACAACATGAAAACATGGATCCATCCTGCCTTGTATCAGAGGCTCAGGGTGCTGCTGGTGGTGTAATGGTGTGGGGGATATTTTCTTGGCACACTTTGGGCCCCTTAGTACCAACTGAGCATGGTTTAAACACCACAATCTACCTAAGTATTGTTGCTGACCATGTCCATCCTTTTATGACCACAGTGTGCCCATCTTCTGATGGCTGCTTCCAGCAGGATAACACACCATGTCACAAATCTCAAACTGGTTTCTTGAACATGACAATGAGTTCACTGTACTCAAATATCAACTGTGTGATGCTATCATTTCAATATGGACCAAAATTGCTGAGGAATGTTTCCAGCACCTTGTTGAATCTATGCCACGAAGAATTAAGGCAGCTCTGAAGGGAAAAGGAGGTCCAACCAGGTACTAGCCAACTGTACCTAACAAAGTGTCTGGTGAGTTGCCTGTCTGGTATGAGATATGACTGACACGAAGCATGTCTTAAAGTAACCAGAGAGGTTGCTAAATAAAACTAAAAGTCATATTTTGTAGAAAAGACAATAAAATCAATGAAATCGGGTGGCAGACGTTGAATGCTGCCTCATTTCTCATCACAGATCGCACAACATTCCATTGCAACAGATTACCAACGTACCAAATTTTTATACTCATTCAGATGAAATGTCTGATGAAACAGACTCCTAGTAATGGATTGCTTCTACAAACTCAACACAGCCTTTAAAAAATGTTTCCAATGATTTGGAAAAATAGGGAGTATATATGTATATAATGGGAATATTTAATTAACATATTTTTCTTTCAGTTTCCATAGTACCCACATAGCAATAACTGACTTTGCTCACACTAACTGGAATTAAATTACACACCACAAAAAAAAAAAGCAACTTACCAATGTGTGGGTGACCAAAACTACTGGCAGTATGTGACAGACTTGAATTGCTGCGAGAAATGTCTTGTTTCCTCAACTTTACAGCCTACAAAGAGCCTGAGGTACTGTCAGTTTTGACAGACAAAGATATATGTGCAGCATCAGTAACTGAACCAATGTGAGCAAACTGGGTGTTGCAGCAAAATACCTGCAGCCAACCAGACGTCCTAAATAAACACACATAGCGGCTATCACACTTACTAGGGATGGATCGATGGATGGTATATGTTTAATTGAACATGTGCACACATCGTTATCTGTTGCTCTTCACACCACCCCTCCACCTCGTTTTACTCCAGCTGTTATATGTGAATAATACCCCATAAGCACATCTCAGTGACCTTCACTGTCTCATCCATAGCACCCCAGCATGCTCACCTGACTGTCTCAACCTGGCCACAGTGCATTATGTGATCCAATGGGACTCTAAAACCAATATCTCAGATGCTGTACAATATTTAGCTGAACCACAATAGACGACGCACTCTTACTGATTTCTTCTTTGTCTGAATGCACACATCCTACATCCTTGTTTTCAAGAAAATGAGAGAGTAATTATGATATATTTATGCAAATGAATTTATCAGACCATCACCCAGTGTAAGGTTTATGCCACAGCTGCCCTAAATTAACAGTATTGGTAATTACCAAAATCATTTTATATGTTTCTGTAATGGTTAATCCACAAGTATGCACAAGCTCTTTAATCCAAATGATATTTTTAATGCTAAAATAGAATTATTGTTGTTATCCATGAATTTCCAAATTTACAAAAAAAGCAGAAAAAATTAGTAAAGCACATTATTATTTTTTGATTAAGATGCCAAATTACAGTTACTTACTTGCATTCCTGAACAGAAAAATTAGTTTTAGTGGTTGAATGTAATGTTTGATTAATTTGTGTCCAGTGTGTCGGCTCAAATTTGGGTACAAAAACATGAATTCAGTTTGAAATTCTTCACTCCTGTTCAAAATGATAAAACACGGAGAACTCACTGAAGAGGAAAGAGTCCACATTAAAGCACTTCGTGATGCTGTATGGTCTTTCTCGTTTTTATGACAGGTGGTCTAATAAATTTGTTAAGCACTGTTTATTTTTAAACCAAAACAAGCAAAACAATCTGGCCTTTAACAAACTTGCTTAGGCTACTGGAATTGCAAGGTTACCATTAAACTTTGATATCTAGTATCTGCTTTCTCTGGTGATTCATGAACAATATTTAAAATCTGTGTTTTACACACACACACACACACACACACACACACAGTCAGTAGCATTGATTATGCTCTGACCGCAGCTGTATCCTTTCTATAGTTCTATGGGTCTCCAAGAGGGGAAAGGGCCCTGCAGGGAGCACTCCACTTATCTCAGATGGAATCTTATTACAGGATTTATGTGAACTGAAACAGAAATTTAAGACAGTGTATTGGTGTATGTGTGTATGAGTACATGTGTGTATCCCTGCTGTGGGGTTATCAAGGGTTTTGTCAAAGGAATATTGAGCTGGACTTTGTCGATTGCAGCTCTGGCTTGTAAATAGCCACAACTCTTCAGTCTGTGTGTTCAACATCATTTGTGTGCCATATTGTATTTTGGGTACATAATGCTGCCATATTATCGTCACATGATAGCAAAGCATTAAAAACAGTGCCAGGAATGAAGAGGCATACCAGGAGAGCCAGGGTGAAAATCCAGTCAGCTCTCTTTCTTTCTTCTTTTTTTTTTCCTGACACCCTGCAAGGCCTGGGCAGGCTGATCTGCACTGGTGTGTGGATGGAGGGAGAAAAGAAGGATGGGAGGAGGAGAGGGAGCAGGAGAGAGCGAGGGAGAGAGGGAGGCATGGCAGGGGCTGCAGGACTAGGAGAAGTGCCAGATCACTGCTGGAGCCAAGAACAGGACTGACTCGGTCTGTGTGTGTGTGTGTGCAGACACACACAAGCATATCCAAGATGAACAGACACATAGATGTCACTGACCTTCGACAAACACACTGCAATGTCAGCTCCAACATACACTAGTGGCCCTCCACCATTACACCGTACATACTCAAAAAACAATTTACCGTGTTTGTGTTTGTTCATTGTGAGTTCTCTGTATCCCGGAGTTTACATTTTTGCTCATCGTCTAACAAAGAGGTTGTCTGTTGTGCTAAGTTGTTGCCCTGTGTGTGCTTCTGTGCAAACTCAATTGGAAGAATATTTTAAAGACCCTGGTGCCCACTCATTACTGACCAACAGCACTAATGGCCAGCATCCTGTACACAATGTGAGCTTACATCAGAGACGGCTGCTCAAAACAGTGCAATATTTATGGCAGTCCCCACTCCCTGGGGTCTCATTGCACCATAACACAGACCATTGCAGCTGACAAAATAACAGGGCAGAGTGTTTGAGCTTTAGGAAAGAGTAGAAACACCTCGAGTTCTCTTTTCCTCTCTCTGCATCTTTCTCTCTCTCCCTTGCCAATTCTTCCATGACCTTGTCTGTTTTTGTCTTCCCATCTTTATAGCTCAGAGCTAGGGCCATCTGAGTGGATTTGAGAGGCAAGATGACAAGCCAAGCAGCAGAAAATTGACATAAAGTCACTCTTCTCTCTCTCTCTCTCTCTCTCTGTCTATTTGTCGTGGGCCAGTCCACTGAGAGATCACGGCTTAAAATTACACTGTTGTGAGCGAATCTGATCTTGAAAATTTAACAACTTTCTTACAAGTACCTGCCAGCTCTGAGATTTCCAACATCTGTGTCTCTAAGGAATGCTACAACTGTGATTCACTTTCTGCAGAAATTCTACAAAAGCAAAATGATTAAATTACACCTTTAAATAAAATTTCATCAGACATCAAGACGAGGCAATTTGCCAAGGCTTAATCTTGTGTGCGAGTATATGTGTCTCAGAAAAGAGCATTTCTCTGTTTTACATCCCTGCACTCTTTTCATTTGTGTGTACTGTATGCACACATGAGTTGGAAGTGTTCATATTGCATCTCTTACATGTTCACCCATGGGACTTTGGTAAGATTTGCCCAGGACCAATGCAAAGTGACAGCTGAGAGAATGATTCCATTACAGCTGGTGTGGTCTACCGTCCGTGTTTTATGGCAACGCCAAAGGCAGTGTGCAAACAGTAAAAGATAAACCTAATAAGTTTAAGGTCAGAAATAAGATCTATTCAAGCATATTCTCATGACAGACATAATCATACGGGAAATAATTAACATTGTCCAGGCTGATTTTTTTTCTCTTGACGGAGGCTGACAGGGCAACACATCCTCTAAATATAATGACCAAAAGGGTCATTTGTCATTTTACAAAATGGCCCATATAAATATTGTCTTATCTGATCTATCAAGCCTTATCCACAAAAGCATTTTTCCCTATCTGAGAATAAGTGTTTTTAGGGAAACTCAAACAGCTGGTTAAGTCTGAGGAAGATTGTGGTCATGGTTTACAATAAAATCTTGGTTTTGCTTAGAGAGAGTGTGACGACAAAAAAGTACACTTTGGCAAGCCACGATTTCACCCTTACATCTTCTGGTTTTGCACCACTGTAACAAAGTTTGCATAACCCCAAATCTTCCTTTTTCTTTTTTAAAATTAAGTTGTTTTAAAGCCCTTAGAACTTGTTCTTTAAATCTTAATATTCCCATCAAATATATGATTATAAAATCAACAATTAAAGATAAACCTAACATGTTTACATAATAATTAAAAAATTCTGATAATCTGCTTTCTTTCGTTTGATCAGATTTGATTGACAGTAGCCTGGAACGCAATCTCACTCCTATTATTACATTTTAATTAAAATGTTATAAATCCTGATTGGTTCCATTATGGTCCAGCCCACATCAAAGCAACGAAAAAAAGCCTAGTCAAAAACACAAATAAAGACCTCTGTTTAATATGTAATAACAAAACTCTTTTAACTTCTATCTGGCAAAAACATGTGCATTGATGTAGTCATAATATGTTTTGGGGTTAAGAGTTTGGGGGGAAAAAAACTGTAATTCTTCTTATGAAGACAGTCTTAAAGAATTTATCTTTGGTCTACACCCTCCAGAAAGACCCACTATTCAGCCACAATATTAAAACCATCTGCCAGTGCTTGTGTAGGTCTGTCTCAAGGCACAAAAAACAGAGCTGACCCATCAGGGCACGGACACTGGACCTTTCTGGGTGTCCTGTGGTGTCTGGCACTGGAACATTGGCAGCAGACCCTTTGGATCCTGTGGGCTATGGGGAGGGGCCTGCGTGGATCAGGCTTTTTCAGGTGTAGTGTGTGGATGCTCTATGGGATTGTGATGTGCACTTTATAGGCTGAATCAGCTCCTTGGCCTCTTTGTTGTGTCCCTCATGTTATTTCTGAGGGTACCACCAGAACATTGCATTGTAACGAGATGACCACTGTTCACCTCACCTGTCAGTGGTTTTAATATTGTGGTTGATTTGTGTATACATTTAATCAGCTGTCAAACTTCCAGCCTTAGAGCTTAGGGAGTCTGGCTTTACAGCAATTGAAAACAAGTTTGAGTACCTCTCTTTAACTTTTACATATCCAAATCCCCACAGTGACTCCTCTCTGCACAGCAAGCCTCCTTATAATGCTGCTTTTTTCCTGTTTCCTTAAACCTCTACCTGCTTTCCTCGTTCATTCTATTCCATGTTCATCTCCTTCTCTGGTCAATTTAGAAGCAAAGGCCATTTTCCATTAAACTTCTCTATAAATGTCTAAAGGCATTTCATGTGGTGAGAAAAGTGACTTGAAGGTACAAAATCGACATCACTTTAATTTAAACACTGTAAGAGCTGGCAGGTTATGCTTCCAAGTGACTGAATTAAAAACCCAAGCTCTTGTAAGCAACCTTGACGGGCCTAACTTTGTTTACATCGACAGCTTTCAAACTACAGTGAAAGTGAGAAGAGAAGTTTTCTAAAAACGTGCTCCAGGTAGGACCTTCAGGCAGACAGACCATAATTAGAGCATGAAGGAAAGAAGAAGGAATCAGTGAAGTGGGATCTGTGCTATGTGCTGTGAGAGCGATAATGTTTGAGAGGTTATCAGGGAGGTGATATCAGCAGAGGTGTTCAAGCATCCACTGTCAAGTATCCTGTGGTGTGCTGCATTACTGTTTTTTTTTTTTTCTCTGATTTGACTGTTAAATTTAGTTGTTTGGGTTTTTTTTTTTTTTCAGCTAAAATAAAGAAAAAAAAATA
>VUQI01050926.1:0-12383 GCA_015106735.1 Paratilapia polleni | reverse complement strand
GTCATTAGTAACCTTCACTAGAGCTGTTTCTGTGCTGTGATGAATTCTGAAGCCTGACTGAAACTCTTCAAATAAATCATTCCTCTGCAGATGATCATTCAGCTGTTTTGCAACTACTCTTTCAAGAATTTTAGAAATAAAAGGAAGGTTAGAGATCGGCCTATAATTAGCTAAGACAGCTGGGTCAAGAGAAGGCTTTTTAAGTAATGGTTTAATTACTGCCGTCTTAAAGGCCTGTGGTACGTAGCCCCTTAATAAAGATAGATTGAGTATATTTAAGACTGAAGCATTAATTAATGGTAGGACTTCTTTGAACAATCTTGTAGGGATGGGGAAAAGATCAATCGGAGAATTATATGGAAGCATATATGTATGTGTGTGTGTGTGTGTGTGTGTACACACACACACACACACACATTAAGGGCACAAAGACACAAAAATAACTTTCAAGGTAAAACAGGAAATAACCAAACTTTCCAAAATGTACGAGACAAAGAAACATGAAGGGGCCAAGGCATAAACAGAAGAAGAGAGAGGGACGCACAAACAGAATCACTGGGAAACAGCTACCATTATTGATAATACTAAAAAGAGACATGAACCAAAACTCAACAGAACACAAAAACTTAAAACTCATTGCTATAGTAGACATATACTAAACACAGAAACCAAAGACTCAATAATTCAACTCAATAATAAAACTCAGACCTACCTTATACTGGAATAATGAAGAAATCAAAATGGAACTCTGATAATTTCAAACATAAAAATCAAAACTTTAAACACTAGGACAACAAATATAAACTAAGAAACTAACATATTAACTAAGAATTAAAAACCAGACCTCAAAACCTGGGATCCTGATAACAAGAGCCAGGGTACAAAGACAATCATTCACACCTACAGCCAATTTAGAATGTTCAGTTAGCCTAATGTGCATGTCTTTAAACTATGCATGGAAGTGGAGTAACAGGAGGAAACCTATGGGAGAACATGCAAACTCCACACAGAAAGGACCCAGCTGGCCAGGTGGTTCGAACTCAGAACCTCCTCTCAAATTAATGAAATCATATTTGTCAAAAGGCAACAGTATTGCATCCATCCAGAGATGTGACCTCCTCCTTGGCATGAGACTGATGCATTAGACATTAGACTTCATTTGTATGAATCTGTTTGGTGTTAATTTCCAGACCATTTGACATCCAAAGATGGTTTAATGGTGTTCTGTATTAACGTGAACAGTATGGATGGGTTGCACTCATCAAAATAAAGCATTTCATAAATTAATAATTAATTGTACAATAAAATATGCATTAGCAAATTAATTTACAACTTACTTTTTAATTTCTTCTATATATTTAGACATGAATAAAGTAATTCATTATTTGATAATTTAATGGTCAATAAAAATAAAGACTTTGTCCACCAGTGCACACTCTGAGGATCAGGACTCCCTTTCACTGCAGAGTCCCTTCACATTCTTCATATATCCATGTGGGACATTTTAAGAGACTGAATACCAAGGCAAAATGTCCTTGTACAAGCACAAACACTTCCTCAGAAAGATCTCATTAGCAGTGCAAAGCTATGGGCCAAACAACAGTGTAGAAAAATCCAGCCAGCAAGCCAGTGTCTCTAACCAATCAGAGAGCTTCTTACATTGCACCACATGGCTAATTTGCATTGCTTTTTCTTGCCAGCACAAGGACAAAAAGAGTCACAAAAAGGCTAAATGGGGAGGCTAAAAGGAAAAATGACTCAGCAAATCCAATATCTAATAGTAAAAGGAAATGCAGTGAGGAAATGGAACTGAAAAAGAGGACTGGAATCGCCATTTTAAGTCAGAAAAAAAAACTCTATTCCTAAGTTGATTTTTGAATCCATGTACTTATTTCTCTTTTAAATTGCATTTTTAAAAAGATTTTGAAAAACTGTTTTTAATTCTAAATTAAAAAATATTTTTTAAATTAGGTTTTTATTGAGTGTTTAATTTTTTTTCTCTGTAACTTGAACTATTTATTAATGGATTAATAGTTAATTTAGAAATATTTATTTATAATTCCTCTTTTTATTGTCCATTAAATCATTAAATAATTAATTATTTTATTAATGTCTAAATAAATAGAAGAAATTAAAAAGTAATTTGTAAATGAATTTACTAGTGCATATTTTATTGCACAATTAATTAATTCATTCATTAAATGTTTTATTTTGATGAGCACAACTCTCTTGGTCCTCCATAAGTCTTGATGAATGCAGGAAATAGCATTCAGATAATTAATTGGAATTGGGTCAAGTCAGCACCAGGGGGCACTGTTTAACAATAAAGTCTTCTGACTTGGCTCATCCAGGCAGGTTTGTTTTGAGAGACTTCGCTAATAAAAAATAAAAATAAAAAAAGGTACAGGCAGTGGATGTGACTATTTCAGCCTGTTCCACTCATGAACTCTCTGCTTTTCACAGGAGACTACACTGACTTCTACTCCTCCAGAGATCATGCAACCAATGTTGGCATCATGTTCCGGGGAAAAGAGAACGCTCTGATGCCCAACTGGTAAACTATGAATCAAACCAGCAACAAACACTAACAGTTCTTGATAGAATGAAAAAAATGCTTACTTAGAGGCCTTAATATGTTTGCATTTTTGGTAGTGATATTAAAAGCCTGAAAGAGATAGTTTCAAGCTGTCCACAAACTGTGGTATGCTGAGGGACACTACAAGGTTCCCCTAATTGATTTGGGCTTCATAGCATTGGTGTGCACTTGTAGAAATCACCACTGAATTCCTCAGTCACAAAGGGCAGACAGCATTCATTTATTCTCGAGCTCTCATGAGAAGAATGCTAAGATGGATGGAGCATTTCTGTCTCCCTCTCAGTCTGACACACTGCACTTTGGTTAAAAGGGTGATTGGCAGGCTACTCCTCCTGTCAGAGTCTCTCCTTTGTTGAAGTTTCACAAATGAGGATATTTTGTAGAAATCGTTTTTTGATTTTTTTGAATCAGTCTAGTATAGATAAGGAGAGCACTGGGTTAGAGTGCATTCAGTGGGGTTTTATGTTCTGTCATATTTTTCATCTAGAGGTTTTATTGGGACAACACTTTGTGTAAGACTCGATCTGTACTAGTCTGACAGAAAAGTGCCTTGAGGCGACTATTGTTGTCATTTGGCTCAATATAAATAAAATTGAATTGAATTGAATTGAAAACTAACATAAACCCAGTGTGCATAAATTAATTTTCAAGACAGGAGACTGGATCCAAGTCAGACCTGAGTACAGTTAAAACTGGTCACTGTATCTGAAATCACTAGATAAACATAATAGAAAATACAGTAAATACAGTAGAAAACGGTCTGCTACATTTTTTAAACTTTACTCAGTGGTGGATATTTTAATCTCAGACGGTTAAGGTTGTCCTAAAGTTATCTACCACTTCATTTTAACAGTTCATTTTCAAGATGAAGCCATCTGAAAGGACCAAAGGGCAAATGATCAACCACAACATATCTTATATTGTATAGGTCCCTTGGGTGCTACCAAAACACCTCCCAAAATATGCTTGTCTTTTAAAAACAATGACATTTCTCAGTGACCCCAAACTTTTTTGAGCAGTAGTGAATAATAAATAGCAAACCATATATCTAATGTAAATGTATGTGACCACCAGATTCACATTCACTTAAGAAAGTGGTTGATAAGAAAGATTAATGTAGCTGTGAGTATCAGGAAGAGTGATTATAAATCACAGCCATGTGAAAAAGTGGGATTTAGTATCAATGAATAGAACCTCCTTAGAATGTGGCAGGTGAAAGCTGTGTTATTTAAACCTCCGTCATGTAGAGCCTGGTGTTCTCTTTGCTACTGAAATATGTGGCTTTATTATGCCAAGATCTAAAGAGCTCTCTAAGGCATTCGTAGAAAAGGCTGTGGATACCTATGAGTACGTAAAAAGAGAAATGTAAAAAGATTTCTGGAGTGTTTGAAATACATCATCCCTCTCTAAGGAAAATCATCAATATGAGCAAACCATTTGATGCAAATGCAAACGTTTCCTAGAATCCAAAAATTTCATTACAGGGTCTGCAGGTAAATGTTGTTGGTGTCAAAATGCATGCATTTGCAATCAAAAAGATTGCGTAAACTTGACCTGCAAGGGAAGCATGCAATGCAAGCTTTTGCTGTCCAAAAGACCATCACAGTAAAACCACAGTTTGCCAGTGTGGTATAGATAAAGTGTCAGTCTTTTGGAATAATATGGTCTGGAAAGGCAAATTAAACCTCACGTACAGGCACAGTATAAGTACAAATATTTGAAGCAGCTTTTCAGGGAGCAGCTTGCAACAGCCATGGATTCAACTTTTAATTCTGCATTATATCAAATCTAAATAATAAAAAAGTAATTGAAGATAATGTAAAGCCATCTGTCAGAAAGTTGAAGTTGAACCAGAAGTAGAGTTTCCATCAGGATAATAATCTTCAGTTCTCTATGAGCAAAAAAAGAAATAGAGGGTTGTGGAATGGCCCAGACAAATCCCATATTGGAATCTCTACTTTTTCTGGGGGCAAGAGTTTATTGAGTTTTTCCACTGAAAAATATAATGTCCAAGAAAGAACTGAAAAAGCTAATTGTTCTTGTGGTTGTGTTCAAGTATCACCTTCATATGTAGGCACTGGAAAAGTTGCTCAAATATCTGCTGTTTAAATGAGTCAAAAACCCATTATTTGCCATGTATAATATTCAATCTTTAACTAGAAGCACCTATGTCTCATTTCTGTAGTTCATGGCTTTACTCTTTTATCTTATTCTTGTTGTATTGACTGTACATTTTAGGAACAATGCAGCTTTCTTGTCAGTCATTACAGAAATCAAATTGCTAATTACTATACACAATTTGTAGACTGACAGTGGCACAGCAGCTTGTTGTGCTAAGTTGGATTCTGTATTACGCAGGTTGGGGCTTCCAGTGGGATACCATGGTCGAGCATCATCAGTGGTTGTTTCTGGGACCCCTATCCGCCGGCCCTCAGGCCAGATGAGGCCTGACCAAAGTAAGATCCTTATCTTCTCAGGTCTTGGGACATGTTATCCGTAGCACTTAATGTAAACATTTGCTCATCACATAGGACCCTTGAGGCGACTGTTGTTGTGATTTGGCGCTATATAAATAAAATTGAAATGAATTGAATTGAATTGAATAGAACAGGAAACAAGTTTGTTGACTGCTTGATGTTGAGTTAATCAGCTAGGTTTCCAGCAGCAGCAGGTATCTGATAAAACACTTTATGCTATCTGTTCAGCACCAAGCAGTAAAGAAGCAAAGTTAGAGACCAGTAAGTGAACATAGTGGAACATTTAGCAGCTAAAAAGTCAGACAGGCCTATATTAAGTTGGGGAGCCAAACCACAGCTTAAAGGAGAGTGTCTGAATTATATTCATCATATCAGCACACACATCATTGCTAAAAATCCCCAAGGTTTGTCCTAATCTACTTTCAAGACCTTTATTTTAGTTTTGTTTTGTGTATTGCTTAATTAATTTGTGTTTGTTTAATGATAAAAAAAATCAATTAATGTAGCTTTAGCCTCTAAATTCAATAGTTTACCTTATATCAACCATTTTTTTGTCCACAAATGTGACTCTGCATTATGTGCCTGTGGCTTTGAGCAGATTTGGCACACAGTCTGACCTCATACAGCTGATGATAACTATTTCTGCCTTTGTTCTTCTTCTTAGCAAAACCTCCAGTGTTTGGCCCATCTAGGAAGTTGGACATTGAACTGGAGATGGTGATTAAAGTGTTTACTTAATCTAGCAACCCATGTGTATTTTATTTATGATTTTTAAAAATAACTTAATTTTAATATCTGGATTAACTGAGAGCAAGCCCTGAGTTGTCTCTTTGGTCAGTCTGTGGAATATTCAGTATGGCACAATAGCATATGTACATCTGTATTTAATTGCTGTTATATTTAGAATTGCTTCTCTTTAATGATTAGGCATTCTTTGTTGGAGGAGGTAATCAGCTAGGGGAGTCCATTCCTATCAACAAAGCCCGCGAACACATCTTTGGCATGGTACTCATGAATGACTGGAGTGGTAAGAGTCTCTAAACAACACATCACACCAACACTTTTCCTGTTGTACATGCTGAGGTTGGTTTTAGGGTTCTACATTTATTTAGAGAATCTTTAAGCCACAGCAATAACTTTTAGCTCCTCCATCTGTGGTGTTCACAAAACCCTTTTATTAGTTTAGTGATTCTGAGTAATAATAGTTTACTACAAAAACTTATGCTATAGTAAAATATAATTTCATTATTACTAGGCTATGTGTTGCCATATTTTGGTAGTTTGATAAGTGGGGTCATGCCCTATTATGGTAAACATCAATAATCACTACAGCAAATACTGACAGTGAATTCATGAAATCCACCTATTTCCAGCTCCATCTTTTTATTCTTGGACTCTACTAGAGTATCTTTGCATGATTAACAGTTAGTTAATCCTTCTTTATCTTATACTGGGCCTTGTGCAGTCTCTCAGTTCATCCTGTCTGAAAAAAGTAGTATTAGCTGCTTTCCTTTTAGGCCAGGAAAAATATAATAGCCTGACTTTGGTAAACAGACTGGAATTTTACATAGAGTAAAATAAAATGCCCAACATAGTAATTAATTAATAGTTATGAATAATTCATGTGTTATAGTTTATTGAAGCAAGGATCATAACATAATGTAAATGGACTGGACTGGTACTTATATAGTGCTTTTCTACTCAGTTTTGTGTACTCAAAGCACTTTATACTGCAGGCCACATTCACCCAGTCAGCACTTTTATCTATACTTAAGTGCTTACTAACAATCACACACTCACACTCCGATGAATGCATCGGGGGCAACGTGGGGTTCAGTATCTTGCCCAAGGATGCTTCGGCATGCAGACTAAGGGAGCCAGGGATTGAACCACTGACCTTCCAATTGGTAGACGACTCGCTTTACCTCCTGAGCCACAGCCACAGCCACCCCAATGTTTTCAAGGATAATATGCAACCTGGTTGGTGTCAGTGTTAAAAAAATGGCAGATTAAAAAAAAGACAGATTATGTGAGAACAGGCCCAAAGAGTGTCCTTATGAGGTTTATTTACCTTTGCAAAGGGGTCAAACAACAGTACAGACAGCATGACAGCAGTCTGCATGCTTTTTGAGCAAGAGCAAGTATAAGCCTAGAATATTTTAGAGACAAGTTATCTGTCTGCCATGGTCACAGAATATAGTCAGAACGCTCTGTAATAAACCATAAGTCATACATCAAGGTGGGGTATACCTGCAAGACTACATGGCGACACAATAGGACAATATGGAGCCTTTCATTTAATAAGGTCAGCTTGACACAGAGAAGTAGCACAATCTTAGAATTTTCCATTAGACTAAGACAAGCAGCTAACAATGTGAAAGGAAACACAGTCAAACCTCCAATATTGGAAAGTTGCTGCCTTTTACACACTGCTACTGCTGCAATCTTTCTACAGTTGGGCTGTTAGACTTAATGGTATGAGTGAAAAAGTATTCTTGTGAATGTTTGAATGTTTCAAATCAACAGCAATAATTAACCGTGACATTTCACTTAAATACACTGCTGTTCCTTAATTTAGCTCTGCATTATAGATGTTATTACAGTCACTTCAGATTTAGCCTGACGGAAATGGTTTTAGATAAAATGGAGTCAGTCTTCATTAAAACGTGAGTGAGAATATGTATTATAGATTCAGGTGGAAAATCTCTGGGGATGACATGTATTGTGTTATTACTCTCTGACTGCCATTCTCTCTAATATCCCCTCTTCACTCTTGGCTTATTCATACTATGGCAAGCAAAACAGTAGTGCAAGTAAATTGAACTAAACACTGATTGTAATTTGTTGCATTACTTCTCAAGGTAATTGTATCTTATGCCTGCTGTCATTTGACACCAAATAGCATGATTATGTAGAGTATATACAATTCTGCAGGCTGAGAGCCGATTGCTCATTTATGGCAGGGTCTACATCTACAGTCCATTTAGAGGTAAGATAAAGTGCTTAACAAATTTATTAGACCACCTGTCATAAAAACAAGAAAGACCATCCAGTATTGGGGCGGCTGTGGCTCAGGAGGTAGAGCGAGTCATCTACTAATCAGAAGGTCAGTGGTTCGATCCCTGGCTCCCCTAGTCTGCATGCCGAAGTATCCTTGGGCAAGATACTGAACCCCACGTTGCTCCCGGTGCATTCATCAGAGTGTGAGTGTGTGTGAATGTTAGTAAGCACTTAAGTGTAGATAAAAGTGCTGCATGAATGTATGTGTGACTGGGTGAATGTGGCCTGTAGTGTAAAGCGCTTTGAGTACACAGAAACTGAGTAGAAAAGTGCTATATAAGTACCAGTCCTTTTTTTTTTAACCACCATGAAGTGCTTTAATGCGGATTCTTTCCTTTTCAGTGAGTTCTCAACATTTTACCATTTTGAACAGGAGTGAGGAATTTCAAACTGAATTCACACTTTCATACCCAAATTTGAGCCGGCACACTGGGCTGAGAAGTCAGAAATTAATCAAGCATAACATTCAGCCACTAAAACTATTTTTTTCTGTTCAACAATGCAAGTAAATAACTGCAATTTGACAACTTAATCAAAAAATAATAATGTGGGTTACTATTTTTTTCTGATTTTTTGTCAAACAGTAAATGCACATACTGGTGGATTAACCATCCAGAAACATAAAAAATTATTTTGGTAATTACCAATACTGTTAATTTAGGGCAGCTGTGGCATAAACCTTACATTGGCTGAGTAGTTGACTCATCTAATGGCAAGTTAGCAATTAACAATACTAAGCTAACATTACTTGTGGGTATTTCATAAGAATGAAATGACATGACGTGAAAGTATGGGACTTAAATAGATAAAATTTTAATACATTATCTTGTCTGTGAATAGGAGTGACTAAAGGCAACAACCTCTGTGACCCTCACCCTACTTCCTGACATAATGAAACAACATCTTTTGTTACAGTTTTCATTTAGATGTCTCTGGTGGCAGAATATCTACAGATATTTGCAATTGAAGTTAAATGGGGTTTATCTTTTCTTAGTTGAAGTTAGAGGCAAACAAAAAGAAAATGTAACCTAACATACAAACAGAATCTAAATTGAAGGCTGTAATAAAAACTATAATCAATGTGTTTGAAATAGAAATAGCTACCTACTCCTTTCATAAATAAGTCCAGGCCCCAAATTGTTCAAAACACTAAAAGCTAACGATGCTTTGTTCTTAAATAGAAGAAAAAAGTAACTAGAGAGCATATTGTTATTCCACCAACTGTAATGCCATCTTCAGACTCTGCCTTCATTCTGAACTCAACTACACATCTGTAATGTTTTATGACTATCTTACATTTCACATATGGTTGTGATGCTATTATGTTGGAAAAATCTGAACACAGACAGAGTAATATTGTGAGACCAGATTTACTTATTCAAGAAGAACATCTATGAGAATCAGATGTCCTATGTTCATATGACATACTGTACCTGTTTGTAAAACCTATGAGTAATTTAAGTAGTGACTATGAGTAGTGATATATTATTAAACCCCCCCAAAATGTGACTATCCAGAGTTGGGACCAGGAAGCAGAGTTGCAGTCTTACACACCTCACTGCAGCTTCCTCTCCTCCTGTCATCCCCCCAAAACCCCATCCCCACAGAGACTGTGTCTGTTCCCAGACCACCAAAAAACAAACCAAAAATCAGCAAGAAAACAATTTAAACATAAAAATTCACAAAGAAAGAACAGTATAACATCCTCAACTGCACCAAAGACTAATACAGTTAAATGTGGATTATTAAACATTAGGTATTTCTCTTCTAAGCCCTTGTTAGTAAATGATTTGATAATTGATCATCTTATTGGTTTATTCTGCCTTACAGAAACTTGATTATAGCAGGATGAATTTGTTAGTTTAAATGAATCAGCACACTCGAGTCATACTAACTATCAGAATCCACGAAGCACAGGCTGCCGGAGGAGGCGTGGCAGCAATCTGTCACTCCAGTTTATTAATTGACCAAGACCCAGAGAGAGTTTTAATTCATTTGAAAGCCTGACTCTTAGCCTTGTCCACCTTAATTGGAAAACTCAGTTTTATTTGTTGTTATCTATTGTCCACCCAGCCCTTAGTCGGAGTTTCTATCTCAATTCTCAGAGTTTTTATCTCATTTAGTGCTCAGTTCAGATAAAATTATTATAGTGGGTGATTTCAACATTCATGTAGATGCTGAACACGACAGCCTCAACACTGCATTTAATTTATTATTAGACTCAATTGGCTTCTCTCAAATTGTAAATGAGCCCACCCACCGCTTTAATCACACTCTAGATCTTGTCCTGACATATGGTATAAAGACTGAACATTTAACTGTATTCCCTGAAAACTCTCATTTATCTGATCATTTCTTAATAATATTTAGAATAATGGATTACACAGCAGTGGGGAATAAATTTCATTACAGTAGATGTCTTATCTTTTTCAATGCCATGTGCCAACACAATGCAGATCAGCTCCCCAAATGTTACTCCCACAGAGGTCGATTATTTTGTTAATAGTGTTACATCCCCACTGCGTATGACTCTGGATACTGTGGCTCCTCTGAAAAAGAGAGCTTCAAATCAGAAGTGCTTGATTTCCTGGTATAATTCAAAAATGCATGCCTTAAAGCAGATAACTCGTAAGCTGGAGAAGAAATGACTTTTCACTAATTTAGAAAACCTTTGTTTGGCCTGGAAAAATGCTTTGTTGGTCTATAAAAAAGTCTTCCATAAAGCTAGGACATCTTACTATTCCTCACTGATCGAAGAAAACAAGAACAACCCCAGGTTTCTTTTCAGCACTGTAGCCAGGCTGACAAAGAGTCAGAGCTCTGTTGAGCCAAACATTCCTTTAACTCTGACTAGTAATGACTTCATGAATTTCTTCACAAATAAAATTTTAACCATTAGAGAAAAAATTATTCACGGCCATCCCACAGACGTATCATTATGTACAGCAACTTTCAAAACTACTGATATTTATTTAGACTCTTTCTCTCCGATTGATCTTTCTGAGTTAACTTCAATAATTATTTCCTCTAAACAATCAACGTGTGTATTGGACCCCATCCAATTAATTAATGCTACAATCTTAAATATGATCAATCTATCTTTATTAATGGGCTACATACCATGGTTTAATTACTTAAAAAGCCTTCTCTTGACCCAGCTGTCTTAGCTAATTACAGGCTGATTTCGAACCATCCTTTTATTTCTAAAATTCTTGAAAGAGTAGTTGCAAAACAGCTGACTGATCATCTGCAGAGGAATTGTTTATTTGAAGAGTTTTAATCAGGCTTCAGAATTCATCACAGCACAGAAACAGCTCTAGTTAAGGTTAATGAAGGTTGCTCTAAAGGCTTTCTGAAAAGCCTTCAGTTAATCCAGAATGCTGCAGCGAGAGTACTGACAGGAACTAGAAAGAGAGACCATATTTCTCCCATATTAACTTCTCTTCATTGGCTCCCTGTTAACTCCAGAATCAAATTTAAAATCCTTCTCCTCACATACAAGGTTTTGAATAATCAGGCTACATCATATGTATCTTAAAGAACTCATAGTACCATATTATCCCAATAGAGCATTTTGCTCTCAGACTGCAGGCTTACTTGTGGTTCCTAGGATATTTAAAAGTAGAATGGGAGGCAGAGCCTTCAGCTTTCGGGCCCCTTTTCTGTGGAACCAGCTCTCAGTCTGGATTCGGCAGACAGACACCCTCTCTACTTTTAAGATTAGGCTTAAAACCTTTATTTTTGGTAATGCTTATAGTTAGGGCTGGATCAGGTGACCCTGAACCATCCTAGTGTTACGCTGCAATAGACCTAGGCTGCTGAGTGTTTCTTCTCCACTCACCTCTCCTCATTCTCCATGTGTTTATACACCAGTATTGCATTTCAATTCAATTCAATTCAATTCAATTTTATTTATATAGCGCCAAATCACAATAACAGTCGCCTCAAGGCGCTTTATATATTAGGGTAAAGACCCTACGATATTAGACAGAAAACCCCAACAATCAGATGACCCCCTATAAGCAAGCACTTGGCAACAGTGGGAAGGAAAAACTCCCTTTTAACAGGAAGAAACCTCCAGCAGAACCAGGCTCAGGGAGGGGCAGCCATCTGCCGTGACCGGTTGGGGATGAGGAGAAACAGAAGAGAGCAGATGGAGACAGGACAAAAAAGGCACACCTATGGGAGAGAGACAGAGTTAATAATAGCTAATGATTAAATGTGGTATATAAACACATGGAGAGTGAAAG
>VUQI01050922.1:3077-15292 GCA_015106735.1 Paratilapia polleni | reverse complement strand
TATATATATATATATATATATATATATATATGTGTGTGTGTGTGTGTGTGTGTGTGTGTGTATATACTGTATATACTGTTTTATGTTTTTTTATCACTATCAGTAGTATGGTTAGTAAAATTATATTATTGTTATTGTTGTCACTACTATTGACAGAATTAATATTAGTATCAGTATCTGCATCTAAATTTAGATGCAGATACATATAATATAATTTGCATAATCTGTATATATGGAATAATATATAAAATATATAAATATGTACTATATAAATAACATTATACATTAGGTATTAGTTATATATATATATATATATATTACATTACATATTATATAGCTATTATACTTCTATTATGTATTACAAAATGTTTTAGCAAAGCATGTAAATACCACCCCCACCCATCCCCCTTTTCTTTTCTTTCTTTCTTTCTTTCTTTCTTTCTTTCTTTCCCTTTCTTTCATTGCTATTTTGTTTTCTATATATCTATATATCTATATCTATATGTATATATAGATATATATATCCATCCATCCATCCATCCATCTATCCATTTTCTTCCACTTATCCTATTCAGGGTAGCGGGTGGGGGCTGGAGCCTATCACAGCTGCCATAGGGCGAGAGGCAGGGTACACCCTAGACAGGTCGCCAGTCTGTCGCAAGGCTAACGTGGTGGTTAGCACTGTTGCCTCACCGTATATATATATATATATATATATATATATATAGAGAGAGAGAGAGAGAGAGAGAGAGATAGATAGATAGATAGATATTTAGATAGATATAGATATATATAGATAGATAGATAGATAGATAGATAGATAGATAGATAGATAGATAGATAAATAGATAGATATACTTTATTAATTTATAAAGTCACTACTGAACTACAGTCACTACTGAAGTACATCCCTAAAATTCACAAATAAATTCACAAACATGACAAACTAACATCCAGTATCTGAGTAAGGTGATTGCCCAGCTTGTACCAAATGGCTTTAGTGTTCTTTGGCACTTAATCTGGCAAACTAATAATATACTGAGGTTTAATTAAGTATCAATAAGTTTATTAGCAACGCTTATTACAAGGGTTTACCCATAAAAGTCCTGTAAAAAAAAAACAACAAAAAAAAAATGTCTTGTTGGTAAAGTGAAGTGTAGTGAAGCTTCACAGGACCACCTCACATTAAATGTATTGTGTCAGATGAGTCAGCTGGTTTAGCAGATGTTTCACAGCTTGAATGAGTTTTTACTAGAGCCTGCAGTAGAGCCAATAAGTATTTCTGAAAAAAGCACAAGCTGGGATTACGTCAACCTGAAGATAACTTTCACTTTAGCCTTATCACAGTCATCAACACTTCAGTCTGAAGTTGAGTTGAGAAAGAGATGGTGGTTTCTTTAAGTGTGCATCTGATCCTTTAGATGATAAACCACATTGTAAGAAAACAACATATGTGGTGCAATAGCCTTGCAATATAACACAGAGATGAGCTTTTCCCAGTATCAGCTAATGGATATCTATAACAGATACATCTCATGAAGGAAATGACATGCCTATCAGCCATTATTCAATTAGAGTTCTGCAAATGACCAGAGCCCAGAGGCCTGTCTGTGGCTTTGTGCACATTTGGTTCTGGGAAATCATGTCAGGTCAATTTTAGGTCTTGAAACTATTAGACATTATATCTGTGCTGAGATTCATCTGTCCATTGAGATCAAGCTTTTCCATTTGGGTCGCCTGGCTATGAGGTTCAGTTTGTGCTACAATGCCCACTGTATATGTTGACTGAATATGTGACAAAACATTTATCTTTTCAGCTCTGATCTGTACCTCAGTGGTGACAAAACCTAGTTTGAAAAACACATTTTCCATGTTGATTGTTCACCTGACATAACATTAGCACACCTGCATAAATTTTCAATGAAATCTTGTTTAGAGTGACTGGCTATTATTATATAAAATTTCAAGTATTTCTTTTTTTCTTTACAATAGAGGAAGCAAACCAAGACAACAGATGTAAAGTTACACTGACACAAACAAATGTTTGTCAGGTGAGCAATAGACACACCTAGTCTGTCAAAATAGTTTTGCCACAACTGCAGTACAGGATACCACAGGTATACTGTGCAGGTCAGGTAAGCTTTTTCGTCAGATGCCAAAAAGCTTACAGAGTGCTTTGCCTGCTTCTTTCGATTTACTGATTCTGCTGATGCTTTTAAAAGTGTAATAAATTTTTAATTCTTGCACCACTTTTAACTCCAGTTATTGTGCAGTTTTATTGTTTTATTATTATTTATTATTATTATATCTGTGCTTGCTTTTAATTCCAGTATTCCTTCTTTTAATTTTTGTATTGTGTTATTCTTTTATTGTATGCTACATATTGGCTTTGTAATGTACTTTGTGAGTCCTGTATGCAAAAAGGACTGTATAAATAAATGTTGCTTTCCTTTCTGCTCTATATTCAAAAGTGAAGCTTTTCGTACGGGTTTCTAGTAAGACAAGTTTCGGGAATGGCTGTGCGATGACAGAAAGGTTACAGATATTAATGATGCACACTAGCTGCTAATTCACTGTAGATCCCTGCTGTTGTTGGCTTTTCAAGCTGTATTGTTTGCTTTGCTGCTGGTGGAAGCTCTACATGGCTGACATGTCTCTGTCTAATCAACCTTTGTGTGAGTTTTCTTTTAAATTCTTTTAAATTTCAGCTTCAGGTTGGCTGATAAAGAAGGAAAGAGGCAGGAGTGTGTGTGGTTGGTGTTAGTTTCTTTACCTTGGCCACAGCTGCTGTATAGCAATTGTATTAAATTATAAAATAAATGTCACTGTTGATGAGTGATAGCACCTTGTGATCCTTCCAACCTTAATATCCACCTGTGGCTTCTTCTTATTTGTGGTCCAGCATCATTTACCAGCATTTTGGTCTTCTACACTTACGGTCATTGTCATGGTTTTGCAATGACTGGACCCAAGGAGCAGAATCAGACAACTGATGAAAGGTTTAAAATATTTATTTACATGGAAAATTGGATAAAGAACTGGCAGGTGAATAACTTGAGTAGGTACTAACTTCATCAGTGGTGTTCAGAGAGGGTCTGCGGAGAGAGAGAGAGAGAGAGAGAGAGGGGCAGTTAGCAAAGGTCAGCAACGAGATGAAGATTGCGATAATTCTTTGAGTCTTGGCTCTGAGTCCTTAGTTGTGAGTTTTCAGCGTTGAGCTGTAAGAGGGGTAGCTTAGAGATGGCAGAGGAGGTTCGGTGGAGAGTGGGCAAGCAGGTGAGTTTCAGCTAAGTCCTTATTTCCACAGGGATTCACGAGACTTGTGTGCTGGTGAGGAGCAAGTCCAGATGTGAGCTTTTGACTCCACAAGAGAAAACAAGTAAGTTCTTCAGGGAACAAGGCAGTAACTCCAGACAGGGAACTAGGAACAGATCAGAAACTAAGGTTACTGAGCGAAACACATGAGAGCAAGAGTCAAACAGGGAAGGCCAATTTACTACCATGGTGGAAACAACGACCGGCAAAGAATCACTGCCATAGCCAGTCCTTAAATAGTCAGCACCAATGGAACAATAAGGTGAGGTACGTGAGAGCAAGCCCGGGAAAGGGCAACTCTGCCCGTAGGCGGACACACAGGTAATCCGCCCACCTCTCCACCTGAGAGTAGAGAAAGACAGAGAAAGCAAGAAAGAGAGAGAGAAAGAGAGAAAACAGAGAAAAACCCAAGCCTGCCCAAACCCAACAGTCATGTGAAAAGGAAAGTAGACCCTCTTTAAATTCCAAGGGTTTATGTATCAGGACATAATAAAAAAATTAATCTAGTCCACACTAGGTTCTAAAATTATTTACATACAACCTGAGTTGAACAACAACACACAGCATATTATACACTGTCATTATTTCAGAATCAGAATAGCTTTATTGTCATTGAGAGCATTCAACAAAATTTAGGAATGCAACTCCAATATGGTGTTTAAAATAAACAACAACAACAGCAAAAAAAAACCCCACTGTAAATAAGCTATAAACTTATATTTATCAAAATCTAAGCCAAAATGCAAAAGCAGTGTGTGAGAAATGAAGTACACTCCATGATTTAATAGCTTGTAGAACCACTTTCAGCAGCAGTAACTTGAAGTAACCATTTCTGTAAGACTTTATCAGTCTCTCACATCATTTCAAAAAATAGGAATGTTGGTCCTCTCTTCTTTACAACATTGCTTCAGTTCATTGAGGTTTGTGGGCATTTGTTTATGCACAGCTCTCTTTAGGTCCTGCCACAGCATTTCAGTCAGGTTGAGGTCTGGACTTTGGGCCACTGCAACACCGTGATTCTTTTCTTTTTCAATCATTCTATTGTAGATTTGCTGGTGTGTTTGAGATCATTGTCCTGTTCCCTGAACCAGTTTCAGACAAGCTTAAGCTGTCAGACAGATGGCCTCACATTTGGCTCTAGAATACTTCGGTATACAGAGGAGTTCATGGTCGACTCAATGACTGTAAGGTGGCCAGGACCTGTGGCTGCAAAACAAGCCCAAATCATCAGACCTCCACCATCATGCTTGGCAGTTGGTATGACATGTTTGTGCTGATATGCTGTGTTTGGTTTCCATCAAACACAGCGCTGTGTGTTTTAGCCAAACAGCTCCACTTTGGTCTCGGCTGTCCAAAGAACATTGTTCCAGAAGTCTTGTGGTCTGTTCAGATGCAACTTTGCAAACCTAAGCTGTGCTGCCAAGTTCTTTTTAGAGAGAAGACACTTTCTCCTGGCCAAAGAAGCCATACTTGTTCAGTCTTTTTCTAATTATACTATCATGAACTTTAACATTTATCATGCTAACTGAGGCTTGTAGAGTCTGAGATGTAGTTCTTGGGGTTTTTGCAATTTCTCAAAGCATTGCGGAGTCAGACCTTGGGGTGAATTTGCTGGGATGTCCACTCCTGGGAGGATTGGCAACTGTTTTGAAGGTTTTGCATTTGTGAAATATCTTTCTCACTGTAGAATGATGGACTTGAAATTGTTTGGAAATGGCCTTTATAACCCTTTCCACATTAATGGGCAACAACAATTGCTTCTTTAAAATTGCTGATGTCTTTCCCCCTTGCCATTGTGTTAACACACACCTGAATGCTCAAGACCTGCAAAGTGCCAAAACCTCTGCTTTTTTTCCCAGCTTTTTTTCTTTTTTAACACAGAAGTGAAATCTAAAATTCTTACATATGGTGCTGTAAGCTGTTGCTTACAGTTTATAACAGTCACACAGTTATACAAAGCACTGGTAAATAATTTATTGTGATCCAAGTGATTGGTAACATCTCTGCTTTTACTTGGTGTACCTGCTGTCCACTCTGTCCACTCTTCATATTTCATAGTTTGTAGATCCTTGATTCCTTTCCTTTCTTCCTCTCCTCATGCCTTAGTCCAAGGAAGAGAGAAAGGGAAACAAGGAGTGGAGATAGAATGAGACTTCTTGGAGTCTGGAGTTTGTTTGTTTTTTATATTTTTTATTTACCTGCCCTATTGAAGAGCCTCTGTAAGAACAGCCTTCAAAGTCATGCAGCACTTCCTAAATTATTTGTAAGTTGTTTTTGTCAGTATTTCAGTGTTATCAAGTTTTACTTTCATTGACAAAATATGACAAAAACAATAGTAGTTGTAGTTTTTGTTGTCTAAATAAGTACAAGGATGGATTATGAAATTATCTCAGAAACAAAATCCTTAGACACAACATTAAAACCACCTGCCAAATAAATGGTCCCACTTGTGCCCCCAAAACAGCTCTGTAGGCATGGAATCTGCAAAACCTCCAAATCTGTCCTATGGTATCAGGCCCCAAGACCTTAGCAGCAGATCTTACAACCACCAAGAAGTCTTGGAGCTTGCAAGTCCACAGAGACTCCAAAGGGCCTCTGTGTAGTGTACTTGTTTTTCTAGCACAGCCCAGAGATGCCCAGTCAGACTGAAATCTAGCAGATATGGCTACCACATCAATATCTTTACCAACTCTTTGTTCTGTTCCTCATATCAGTCTTGAATGATTTCTGCAGTGTAGCAGGACGCAATATCCTACTGAGAGAGGCCACTGCCATCATACTGCTGCCATAAAGAGGTTTAGGCAGTCTTCAGCAATGTTTAGGTAGATGGTATGTGTCAAAAAACATCCACACAAACTGCAGGACCCAAGGCTTCCCAGTAGCACAATACCCAGGACATCACCCTGCCTCCACCTGATTGCCCTCTTCTCATAATATATCCTGCTACCATCTGTGCCCCAGGCACATGCACCCGGCCATCCAAATGATTGAAAAGAAAACACAATTCATCCAACCAGAACTGACTATGGTTCAGTTCTGACATTGTCATGCACATTGTAATTGGGCAGTGGACAGGAGCCAGCAGCTAAAGCAGTCCTTTACACAGAAAGTGTGATGCACTGTGATACGCTATGTGTTCTGTCACACAGCAGTTTGTGATGCAGTAACTCCAGACCAGATGGCCAGCCTTCTTCTTCTGCACATCAGTTACCTTGGGAATTCATGAACCTGTTACTAGTTCACAGGTTGTCCTATCTTGGACTGCTTTTGCTAGGTACAGCTAGTACTAGCCACTAGTAGGATCACCCCACAAGACCTGCCATTTGGGGCTGCTGTGACTCGGTCATCTAGCCAACACAATTTGGCCCTCTTTGAGTCGCTCATAATCTTAAACTGCTCATTTTTCCTCTGCCAAAAAGAATGAGGCCTGGTATGTGATCACTGCAGTTTGTTTGTGTATTTGTCTGTTTTTGTCTGTCAGCAAGATTATTCAAAAACTACCAGGTCAAATGTCATGAAACTTGGGGGAGAGGTTGAGTATGAGCAAAGAGAGAAATAATTAAATACTAGTGCCAACTTGGTCACCTACTTTAAAATTGCGAAATGGGGCAACGCCTCGGATGCACTCTCTGAATACCCATCTTGTTTCTGCTTCCACCACAGTGCTTGAAACAAAGTGTTGAAACAAAGTGCTTTCTGCACTTTGTTTCAATGCTTCCAGACTAGTACTGTATATCCTACCACTTAAATGTTGTTATTGTAATAAGGTTATCACTGTTATCCACTTTACCTGCCTGTGGCTTTAATAAGCTAGTAATCAGGTGGGGTCCAACAGTAGTTTTTTTGCCCACGGCTCCTGTCATGGATGCTGCAAAGTTTACTGAGGACACCACTGCAGACAACAATGAAACTAACAGGCAAGTTAAAAATAAAGAACTTTTATCGAAACTCTCAGTTAAGCAAAAAACACTGCACTGAATGCACAGCTACACAACAAGCATAAACCAAACACATGCAGGAAGCCAGCAGGAGAATTCAAGGGAGATGAGACCAAGATATGAAAAACACAGAGAGAAAGTTGGGTGGAGTCACACTTGCAGCTGCTTAAACCTCTTGCAACAAGGTCTGCAGATTTTTTTTCCTCTGAGCACTACAAAGACAAGACAGTGCAGTGGTTAGCACTGTCACCTCACAGCAAGAAGGTTCCTGGTTTGTACCCTAGCTCGGGCCTTTCTGTGTAGAGTTTGCATGTTCTCCCCGATGCCTGTGTGGGTTTTCTCAGGGTACTAGAGCTTCTGTCCACAATTCAAAGACATGCATGTTAGATTAGTGAATCTAGATTGCCCACAGATGTGAATGTGAGTGTCAGTGGTTGTCTGTCTCTTTGATTCTGTGATAGACTGGCAACCTGTCCAGACTATAAACCACCTATGGATAGATAGATAGATAGATAGATAGATAGATAGATAGGTACATACATACATACATACATACATACATATCAGCTCTGTGAAAACATAAATTCTATAACATGAATGTTTTCTTTCCTATTTTATGACTTCACCTTTGGCAACCAGATCAGTGTGATGACTGAAAATGTTGAATATGAGCTGATCCTTTCACAGGTTGCTCATCAGAAACATTTCTTTCCGAACAGAACCACACATGGTCTATCTCTAAAATTTACATCCTGCTCAGAATCTGTCGGTTTCTTTGTGTGTGAGTGACCAGAAGCTCAAGGCTTATGACTTTTCTGTTGGAACTGTTCTTGTGAAAGCCAAGTTGGAAGTCAGTGGTTTGGGCCATTCCTCTGCTGCAAACTCCTTGTGAATTCTGCCATCTGCTGACAGATATCAACAACTGTAGAAAAACCCTTTCCTGCCTTAGACATACTGCATATATCTTAGCTGATATCATGCACTTACTTTACTGAAGTCCCTCTATTTAATATTGACAAGCGCTATTTAAAATACATGATAAACAGCCTTTAACACCATTATAACATACCTGTTAATGCATTATAAACAGGTACATTATAATTGTATTATAGGCTGAGGTCAAATTATCAATTGGGCAAAGCAGGAAACTACCAAGGTTCCCCAAAGGCTCCATATCCATGTACTCCATGCCATTTGGATCTTCATAACCTATTACTTACACTTCAGAAATCTGCACCACTAAAGTGAATATGAACCATGGCAAGGCTCCATCTTTTGGCACCAGATGTGTCAAAATCTAGAGTTAGCTATCACTTAGCTTGAACATTTAGTGAATTGAAATCATGAGAGACATTTAGTGGGTAAATAATTTTTTAGTAAAGCTGATAACAACTTATACACATCTGAAATGTCACCCTAGCTGCACACTGCTTTTTGTCACATGCTATTGTGTATAATCTTAAAGGTAACTCTTAATGTCAGGTAGACCTGCCAAATAAAATGATTTCAGTATGTGATCACAGTGGTGCTCTGTCTGATTTCGCGATGTGTAGTACAGCAGCTCCACATGGGACTGTGCCGTCGCCATTCTTGGTCACCTTGTACACCTCAGACTTTAGTATAATTGCGAGTCATGTCACTTTCAGAAATCCTTTGATGATTCTGCAGTGGTTTGCAGTGATGGGCATGAGGAGGAGTACACAGCATTAGTACATGATATTGTGGAATGGATGGGGTCTAGATGCTTATTCCCTGATTATTTTTAAATGAATCCCCAAGTGGAAAAACTTTGAGTCACCTCCTGTTTTTTGACCTGCTATAGAAGTAAAAGCAGGGACCATTACTGCTAGCTCAAGGTAACTCCAAGATGCTCTCCTGGCCGAGTGGGATCAGATTCCTGAGTGGCAGATCTCACAATCTGGTAACCTCAGTGCCACTGAGGGTCCAGGCTCTCCTAGCAGCCAACGGTGGACACACACACATTGATGTTGTGCCAACTGTAGGATCCAGAAGGAATCCTACAATCTGGTGTCTGCAATGGGTCTGTGATCTTCCATACTCCATTAGAACGTTTTTCCAATGGATTTGTAATATATTCTATTAAATATATGAAAATGCTACACTGTTGTGTTTTAAATGCTTCTTAGTATATTTAAACACACAGATTGGAAACAGGAGGGAGAGGAACACAGGTGAGCACAGGTGAAAACAATCAAGAATACCACAAGTTGGGAAGTAAAACTAAAACAATGCATGAAGGAACACCACATTTTAAAGTAAAACAGGAAATAAATAAAAAAAAAAAGACTAAACCTACCTGAATACCTATACTTGACAAGATGAGCAGAACAAGGAAACACAAGGAACTGAGGCAACAACACAGAACAAGACAAAGTGAGCAACCTGTTGCTCACCAGATTCTAGGATTCCTTCTGGACCTAAACACATGAACTCAGAATAGAAACTGAAGCTAAGTAAGACCAAGGAATCAAAGGAATCAAAGCTAGAACAGAAAACCATCTTACCAAAGTAAAACAGGGAATAAACACAACTATACTGAAACAACACAGACCAAGAATGAAAAATCAAAGACCTAACCTACAAAAAAGAAACTCACTATTTGAATCCTGAATAAATCAAGACAGAAATGAAAACTGTAATAGTACTCAACAGAGCCTGGCACTTGAATAGAAGGACTGAAAAACATGAACCCAAAACTCAACCACTGGAACAGCAATGAAACCCAATTTCAAAACGAATGTAAACATGACTACTAAACTATACAATAATAATAATAATAATAATAATAATGATAGATAAAGGCTAAGCTAGAGAAGTATAACTAAGGACTCAAAAAGCAATCAACTCTAGAAACACTAACAGTACCAGACTTCAAAAGACACAAAGCAAAACTCAACCATGAATCAAAAACTAAGAGCAAAAGAACAATGAAACCTGCTACTCTGTAAACAAGAAATCAAAACCCTGTGTCCAAGAAAGACAGAAAAATAACATTATCATTGTTATAACATTGTTATATTATAAGATTTTAATCGTTACTTAACAGCTAAAAACACTAGTTTAATATTAATCGGTCCATATGGCGTCAGCAAGGGTCTGTTTAAAGTTTACGATAGGTCAACGACGTCATGACGTAACCCAGAAGCCTGCCACAGCTCTGTTTGTACAGTAGTTTGAGGCGCCCTCGTTGTATCCTGACCGGCTGCCTCACAGTGGAGGCGCTTTCTCTTCATTCGACACTGAAATCCACCCTGGAGGAACGGAAGAGGACTAACGGGAGAAAGAACACTGATTTATTACGGACTGTGCGCTTCTGTTCTGAAACCCTGCAGCCATGGGAGCTGTTCTGGGGGCATTTTCCTTCGCCAGCTGGGTAAGTTCTAATGCTCCGACTGAGAACTGAGATTTTTAGAATCACCTGGTTTTAAACTGATGGGAAATGTAAGGTGTCGTGACGCCCTGAGGAGTAAACAGCAACAGGTAGCAGGCTACATGCTAAAGAACAGAACGCCAGACTCCACTCAAATATCTGCTGTTTTAATTTCCCGTTCCGCTTTTGTTCTGTGTTTGAGCTCGGGTTTATTAATAAGTTATTCACAAAGCAGGTATCATTTCGGTAACATTTCAGCTATTCAGTGGTGCGGCTTGAGAGGAAGTCGAACTCCCTTAAACTAGCTGCCCCTGAGGAGCAGTGCGAATCTACGGCAAAACATAGTTAATCCTAACGCACTTGGTCATCTGCTGGCATGTGATTAATTGGATTAGCTTCACTTTGTTGCACTACAGTAAGACCACAACAAGCGCCATATTTAGAAATACTGTCAGCAGAATAGTCGTAGAGAATGAAAACAGTGTATCTTGTAAGGCAAGAGAAGAACAGCACTACATGGATACATAATTAAAACTTGAACAAATACCACTAATAAATCTTGTGAAAGAATAGTCCATGTTTCACTGAGCTGTATTATCTGTCAGTTTTAACAACTGCAATTGTACAAAAAGACAGACACAAGTTTTCCAAGAAAACATTGAATTTGGGCTTTTTATATGTAGACAAAAGAAACCAAACTTTTTAAAAAGCTGATATTTGAGATTTTTGTTTGATAAATTAATTCAGGTATTTATACATTATTTGACTTACAGCAATGTGCCATTCCCTGTAAACAGCTGTTAAAGCGTGTTCAATGCTCAAGCAAATTTTAAACCATGCTTCTGTTAATTTTTCACATATTAACTTCTCTGTCTGGGTTTATTTATGATTCCGGTCAGGATGCAGCATAGCCTGACGGGTCATGTGCTGGCTGCATGTTTTCTGGCCCACACTGTCATGGCCTAGTCTGCAGGAGGACTAAGCCAACCTTGTCTGGCTGGCATGGGTATTAACTTGTTGACAATCTTCCAGGCTTCCTTATCTCTTGACTCGACTTCAGGTGTTAGTGTAGAGACTCACACCTAAAGCGGTGTAGACAGTGGTTTGCTGTGAATGAACGAGTAGGCTGTCCGAGAAGGCTGTGCCTGTTTTTTACTGGACTGAAATTCACTCAATATAGCCCACTCATGTTTCTATCTAAAGGCATTGACACAGATATACATATAAAGATTTGCAAACCAGTGCATGTACTACTGCTTGCCACCACCATTGCCACCAATGTAGAGACAGCAAGCACAGCACAATCATGTGTCATGCGCAAACAGTATGTCAGGCCAAAATAGACTTAGAAGACAGCAATACAGAAAAAGAAACTAGAATGTAAATTTCACATAATCCTAAACAAATAATTCAACTTGACATCCTTTCTAAGCTTTAGAAACAAAGCTAAAATATAAGCATTCCAATTAAACAGCTATTTCATTCTTTTACAACAGGGTCCAACATTGGCAAGGAAATATATATATATATATATATATATATATATATATATATATATATAATACAACTCA
>VUQI01050918.1:2870-18790 GCA_015106735.1 Paratilapia polleni | reverse complement strand
GCATGCCAAGACGCATGAAAGCTGTGATTGCAAATCAGGGTTATTCCACCAAATATTGATTTCTGAACACTTCCTAAGTTAAAACATTAGTAATGTGTTGTTTAAAAATGAATATGAACTTTTTCTTTTTTGCATTATTTGAGGTCTGAGAACACTGGACCTTTTTTTGATATTTTGACCATTTTTCATTTTCTGCAAATAAATGCTCTAAATGAAAATATTTATATTTGGAATTTGGGAGTTATGTTGTCAGTAGTTTATAGAATAAAACAAAAATGTTCATTTTACTCAAACATATACCTGTAAATAGCAAAATCAGAGAAACTGCTAATTTTGCAGTGGTCTCTTATTTTTTTCCAGAGCTGTATATCAGAATATCAGATTTTTAAAATCACCAAAAGTCCTGTACCTAAAACAGATTCCATGTTGTCATCTAAATCTTGGGAGAAACACAAACACAATTAACTGTTGAACAGTTTCTCATTATTGAGCAGGAAATTTCTAATTGATAGCAATACAAGCAATACAAACAAGATGCCTTCATCCTGCATATTTTTGCAAAGGTAAGTACAACATTCTGAAATTTTTGTAAATTTTTCATCACTGCCTAAAGAAATCTGCCAACAAACATTTGGATAGAGCAGGTTTCACTGTAAAACATATATGAATAAGACTTCCTTTTTATGGTCCAGCAATTTTTGTACAGGTAGAGTTGATTTTCAAGTTGAGTGGGCAGGAAAAGAATCTGCACTCATTGGTAAAGAAAAAAGGCATTTGTGTGATGGGAAACAAAAAATGCCAGCACATGCAGGATCATTTGCTTCCACATAATGTCACAGCTCACATTTATGGACTTTTTGTGATGGCCCATTAGTTTCTCATTAGTTTTGAGATATGCAGATTCCTACATTTTGGCATCTAAACAACAGATGGCATCAAAAAAAAGCTATGGTTGAAAGTACACCCCATTTCAGATGTGAAATAGTTATGAATCAAACACACCTCCTCCCTAAAGCTTTATGAAACTATTTCACGCTCCATGCAACATTCCTCACAAGAAACTGCAATGCCTTCAGCAAAAGAGAATAGAGGCTCATACATCTGCATACTCTTTAGGATGTTGCAAAGTCTCAGTCCTGATCCAGAGCTGAAAAGAACAGTATGTGTCACAATTCTGAAGTTGTTACAGGACATTCTGACTGCGTCATCCTCTAACATACATGTACACAAACACACCCCTCTCATGGCTTTATTGTTGTATTCTTCGACAGAGCCAAGACCAAGAACAGAGATTTATTTTCCAGTGATGAAAAGAAGTCTCAGATTGAGGCCACAGCTTCTATATGAGATATTAAGCTGCATCCTTCAAACATTATCCTGTTTGAAGGATGATCCAGCATGAGGGTGGAACATGGAAAATAAATGAAAAATATAATCAAGACTAACAAATTGTGGCTGGCTATTGTGTCAAAGAAACAGAGTTCAATTTTGCTGGATATTTCAGTGAGAGAGATGATGTCCGGAGAGATGGTGGATATCTGGCAAAAGGTGGGGGAAAGAAGACAGAATACAATAGATAATGAGTAAGACTCATTATCTGACAAAGACAAAGTGACTACCACCCGGATGCTATTTCTTCATGCTCATTAAGCAATCAATACACACCAATTATATGATTTACCCAGGATAATAATTTGTTATTTTTCAAGGCAGATATAGTGGCACTCTTTATACTTGGCATACAGCTTTGGAGTCTTCAAGCCAAGCTGCATCCTACCCGTTGTGTCAATGTCAACATAAGGCCGGGTTTGGGAGACTGAGTTGGTCTTACTGGGGTTGGTGTTGGCGAATAAAGACTCAAGACTCCCTTTATTCAGACAGACTTCTATAGGTTAACTATGCACTATAAAATCCTAACAGAATATGGGGTAGAACTGCATTCCTTTTTTAATCTTTATTTGCCACTGCTTTGTAAGGTTTACTGTGCACTTTTGGATTTTTGCATTGTGTCTGCCTGATTTGTTGGAGCCCTGGTTCTCATAATAAACATTGTGATTCCAGAATTTATATATTTTATGGAAAACCAATCCTAAAACATACACATTATGGTTGGCTTAATAGAAAGGTGTACAGGCAGAGAATTCTTTTCACTTTAAAAATGCATTTTTGTTGTTCATTTTTGTGTTGCACATCAGTTACCAAGAGTTCAGCACAGTGACGTTGGCATTCTATTCAAAGTTATGCTTCTGTAAATATGTTAGATTGTTGGGAATACATTTGCTTTGAGGGAAAACAGTTTTTAATTAATTTCAATAATACACCCTCCTTATAGTGGTATTGTCTGATTGATGATGAGGATTAGAGGGTGGGTGGTTGAGATGTATGGGGGCCCTGCCTACTGATGGTGGGGGAAATACTGGATTAATCTTCTCCAAAAATAGACCCCTTGAAGGCAACTATGTTAGAGAAAAGTGATTGAGCAGCAGAAAAACATTTCTAATTTGTGCACTCAGACAATGCCACGCTGTGTGAAAAGCTGTGCTTACAAAGCCGTTAAAAGCTGCGAAAACAGGTCCTTGCCTGGGTGGTCAATATATTTTCCCCATTCTCTTTATAATGAAATGCGGAGGCAAAAAGGTTGCAACACATGAGCATAATGCAGCTTAAAGAGTGCATAATGTCACTCTGGCTTTGTGGCCTTAAGCAAGCGCTATGGTGCAATCTCTGCAGAGCCAGCCCTGCTGTGTGCTGTGCCTCAGAGCTCGCTGACAATATCTGCACGGCCTTCTGGCTGTTTGGGGAATCAAAACACACATCATCCAGGGGATCCTGTTGGCTTAGGTTACCAGGGGGAGAGAAGTTCAGGAAGCAGGGGAAGTCAGGTAAGTGAAGATTTAGGTCATCTGGAGTCAGTACAGACCTGCAGATAAGTCTGTGTGTAAGGAAGGATGGTCATTGATCATAAACCTTCAAAATAAAACAGGCCACCAAACCCTCTGCAAAGTTGTCTCATGCAACACTTGTCAGCAAGATGACAGTATCTTTTACAGCATTTTTCTTCAAAATCTATGTCAGGCATGAATTCAAATCAAGGACCAGAGCCAAATGAAGTTACAGGTGGCAAACTTCTCTACTGGCTTAGAATTTAATGAAAAGCTGAATTTTAAAGGTAGAATATGCAGTAATTGTCAGATACTGTTTGTGATGACAACATTTGAACTTGGCCCCTGCTCTGGCCCAACAAAACATAGCTTGGCTGGTTGACTGAATTGGAGAGTAAATGATGAGAGGGAACAGCATTAGCAAGAACAACGCAGTGAATCACAGAAATAAAACATTATTTGTCAGATTGTTTCACAATGGTTACCTTCTAAAACACACCCACACCCCAGAGCTACCCTGCGGGAAGGCGCCATATTGCTTTGGTCTCTCTGCTCTGTCTCTGTGAAGCTCAGCCATGCCTTAAGTCAAACAGACACCCAGACCAGCAGACCTGTAGATAATTACACCACCACACACTTTCAGTGGATGATAAGAGATGCTTAGTAAATGAGAAAACCCTTGTATGCGTCTATACTTTATTCATCTTTTTGAAGAAAATGCTGCACATTACACCTTCAATTTAAACAGTATTTTGTTTACATAGTCAGATATGTCCTGTGGGGTGTAAATCCTGTCAGCATGAGGCAACTGTCTGACAGGTAATGAACAGCTAATTGATGATTTCACCATTCTGCTGTGACAGCTTAACCAAGAACTTGTGTAATTTGCACAACAAATGTGCCCTCCAAACCTGTAGATTTTATATAAATATATATATTTTTAATTCAGATTCTATGTCAACTAAATATCTCCTGTGTGTACAAGAAACAGTAGTAGTCATGTAAGATTGAAACATGGGCAAACAATTTTTAATGTATCTCTGCAAAATTGTTAGGAAGGATTTCCACAAATTGGGGTTTGGCAGGCTTTTGTTTTATTATATATCCTATATCCATCCATCCATTTTCTTCCGCTTATCCTATTTAGGGTCGCGGGTGGGGGCTGGAGCCTATCCCAGCTGCCATAGGGCGAGAGGCGGGGTACACCCTGGACAGGCCGCCAGTCTGTCGCAGGGCTAACAGAGCGAAGTAGTAGTCATGTAAGATTGAAATGTGGGCAAACATAATTTTTAATGTATCTCTGCAAAATTGCTAGGAAGGATTTCCACAAATTGGGGTTTGGCAGGATTTTGTTTTAGTATATATCATATATCATATATATTATTTTATAAAATAACCGTCTGTATGCCAGTCTACCATAATGGTTTACTATGGATTTCTGTCATTACTTTGTGAATAAAGTGAATATATCATTTTCCATTGGGATCCAAAACAGTGTAATCAAAAAAAAGACAGTTTTTCGATGAGGACAGGCCACAAACACAAACACAAGCACGTCCCTAAGGAATAACACAATCAAATTAAACCAAGCACAGAAATTAATGTTCAACTCCTTTAAAAGCAAAAAACAGCAGTTTAAATTACACAAAGTAATTGCTTGATTGTGAGGCTACGCAAAGGTAAATGGCCTGAATGTAAAAAGAAACAACCAAAGGGCACTGAATTACTTGTATGCATAAAAGGATTCAGGATATTTATAATCCTGATGATGAATATGAATCCAAATTAAAACAAACTGTGCAAGAAAACAAAGAATTTGAAAGTAACAGGCAAAAGTCAGTGAGATCTGTACCCACTAGGTTTGTCAAAAAACTCGGTATTCAGATACTAACCAACACAAAACTTTATCAGATTAGTATCAATACTAACAGTCCCATCTTTGCCTCCTCCAGCTGACAAACAACTTAGGCACACGGCTCCTCTCCTCACTAGCAGCTAAAGTAGTTGGTGCTCACAACACTGCTCACGACACTTTATGAGGAATTTCGAGAGGTCAGTAAAGCTCTCATTTCAGCAACACTAAAATATTAAACAGTTATTGTAAATGTTAACATTAGCCGTTTAACTATTAGCAATTATTCAATAGACACAAACCCAGCTTCAGGGGGTCACAGACTAGTGTACTGCTAGCGCCCGTCCCAAAACCAGATAAATGGAAGGGTTGCGTCATGAAGGGCATCCGGCGTAAAACCTGTGCCAAATCAACCGTGTGGATCCATCCACTGAGACGACCCCTTGGAAAACAAGGGAGCAGGTGAAAGTACCTTTAACAGACGGCTAATGTGATAGCCACATTAGCCATCTGTTATGTTATCATTAAGGTAGTGGCTAGCAACTATGGCTAATAATAAAGCGATAACGTTAATGTTGAAGCTAGGCAGCAAACGGTAATAGTCCTGCCTGTATGTAATGTTAATAGACAGTGTTAATTTAACATGCTAACACAATTATTTATGTCTAAAAAGTGTAATGTTTCTCTTAAAGTCCCAGATTGAAGCTCAGAAAAGTCTACCAGCAGCTACACAGAAACAGTGGCAGCCTACCATACCAACTCTGTTTGATCAGCAATAAAAATATGGTGCCAAGTCACCAGAAGCACAGCACTAACTGAGAAAACCTAAAAATATTGTTCTTTTTTTTTTTTTTATCATATACACACTTTACAGTTATATTTTTATTTTGCACTACATCTGACAGCTTCAAAATTTATTTTTCATTTTCACAAGAAACTGCAATGCTGTATCGCATATTTTCCTGGGTATTGGTAATGAGTTTGAAATTCTAATATGACAACCAATCTGGCCAACCAGTCTGTTGCATAGACGGTTTATAGAAGTTTATAGAAGTTTCCTTTTTATAGAAGTTTATAGAAGTTGTTTATAGAAGTCTCCTTGTCTGATAAGCAAAGCCAGTGCTTTGCTTAAACCTGCATTTTCTTCTAATTGACAGCAGGTGGAGAATGATCTGATTACAAAAAGAACTCTCACTGTATAAATGTGTTTAAGAAAATGCCCCTCTCTCTTATTCGACATATGACCTCAGTGAAAATTTTTTCTAATGAATTTCTTGTCTTTAAGTCTTTTTCAATACAAGACAATGTTTATTTTGTAAATCGTGGTCCCATTTGGATTTTAAAAAAGCAGAGTTTGATTTATTGTGCGACTACTTTGTGACTGACAAGTTGCTACCGTATGGGAGTTCGGCATCCATTGCTTCGTCAGTCAGATCCACATCTAGGTAGTCAGATTTCAAAAAGTTAAGTTGCCCTAGATGTTTTGTCTTACACGTTTGTTACTTACTGGCAAGTATGACAGAATGCTAACAAAAGCAACAGCTAGTAAAGAGAAATATAAGCTTTACCATGCGATTAGTAAGATTTACGCAGTGACTGGGTGCAGAAACCCTATTGGGTCCACCACACTCCTATATGTCACAGGGACACTTTGTCACAGAGTGTGATCACAATAATAACAGCTTTTTCATGATGTAGTTCTCCCAAACATGTATTGCAGTTATAAGCTGTGTTGAATTAATGAACAAAATATTTGTTATTTTTCTTTTCATTGCCCCGTGGCTTCTTGTTGACAGGTGTGCAATTTAGGATCGTGTAATGAGGCTGCAAGAGGGAAACTCTACACATCATGCTTAGTATTCACATCATGCTGTGTAAACAGGTTGAAATGCATAAGCAAAACTGTGCTGTCGAGCAAAGAAATTGGTGATTTAATCTGACAAAAATAACAAATTCTTGTTTTGTGGAACCCCGGTACCAGTTATATTTTAATGTTTTCAGAAAAGCACTTTTTAAGGTGCAGTTGTAGCCTACAGGGTTTCATGAATCACAATGTGACTGGTCAAACCATCGATTTTGCTGCGGGTCACTCCCCATCTATTGCTACCCTGCTTTCCTACCACTTTCCCATCATTTCTCCACTATGAAATAAAGGCATGAAAACCCACAGAAAAATGCATATTTGTTGATAAAATGATTAAAAAGAGAGGTTAAACTGTTATCACCCTTCCAACTCTGAGATCAGTTAAATGCATCAAAAGTAAAGAAAAACAATATACAGTAGTATGAACCATGTCCTTTGTATAAATCATACTGGTTGCAGGAAGGAGCTGCATTTAAATATATCGAATACATACCAATAATGTTTCAACAAATAGGAGGACACCGTGTTCCTACATTATGCAAATGAAAAAACTCCTGAAAACCCGAAAAGCTGCAGTAAGGATGGGGCTGTCTTAACAAATTTAAATAGCTTCAGGATATAGGTTTTAAAGTTCTGAAAGCCAAAGACTATATCTGCATAACATCCAAAACACCTTCCTGCAAGGTGAGATGGGAACACTGTCACCCCACCTGAGACGGCAGCTGCATTACAGTGAAACAGCTTGCATCTATAATTTAGCAGGTAATTGATTCACTGGTGCCTTTAGCTGTATAATGCTTGATTTGGCATGACTGTATTACATATTCACATCCACTGAGAAGGTGTCAAGTCAGATCTGCCACATTAATGGAGAGGGACAGAAGGGATATAAAGCAGCACACCCTCTTGGTATAGTAACTACCCACCAGTTGTACACATTGTTCCATTTATTTTGTTAAAAAAAAAAAAAAAAAAAAAAAAATTCTTCTAAAATAAAAAAAAAAAAAAAAAAAATTAAAAATCATTAAAAAAAAAAAAAAAGAAATTCCAGGAAATCTTGCTGGATATTATGTGGAGAAGACAAGCGAGGTATGCAAGTGATATTTTACATTTATTCTTTAAGCATACTGCCAAAAAACAGACCAACACATACCAACCCTAAGTCTCAATCAGGGTCTGACAAACACACAATCAGTGGGTAGCAAAAAACATGGCTGCTGTGCAGTTAATTGGACTAACAGACCGTCCAAGAAGTCTGAGCTCCAGCTTTGGTGCTCAGTGAAATTCTAGGATTTGATTGGATGTTACTGAGCACTGATTAGCAGGTATGTGTTTGTGTGATGCTCCCATACAGTCTGTGGGTGCAGTTAGCAACATCAGGCACTAAAAAACCAACATGGCAGGGGTCAAAACCCTAATGTTGACACTTCAGATTGTCCACTAACCAATGGGTGACGTCATGCTGGCTACGTTCATCCTTTATATAGAGTTTGTAGGGTTTTTTTTTTTTATAACAGCTGTCATCATGTGACCCCTCCATGTGGCAGCACATTGTAAAACCAATTAGAAGTGGAAACATTAACTCCTTTCATTTAGTCCTGCCTGCCTCCCTCTTCCTCTGTCATGTGACTTTACCTCAGAGTCCTTCAAACCAAGGACACATCAGAGCTGGACTGAAGTGAACTGAGTATCAGGGGACAAACACAAAGTGGTCTTTAATGTCCTCCGGAGGTTTTCCTCTCCTGTCAGCTGATTTCAGGATTTACTGACCACAGCAGACTCTCTGAGCTGAGCGTTTTTCCTCCTCGTACACGAAGCAGAGAGTTCAGCCTCCTGTGGAAGCTTTAATTGGACCTGCAGCTATAAATGATCAGTGAGTTATCTCCTTTGAGAGTGGGAGTAAAAATAGAAGCAGCTTTTTCTGTCTGGACACAAAGCAGAGGATTATTTATTCTCAGTGTGTTTGTTTCCAAGCTTCACTTTGTGCTTTTTAATGCCTTTGAACTGCTTATTTTATTGTTTGAATCTATTTTTATTGAATGTTGTGTATTTTGTTGGATTTAGTGTGATGTTGGTGGATCTAGTTTCCTTTGTAACGCAGTTTTTCTAATGTGCTGAATTCCAGCTGCTTGTCTCTGTCACTGTAAACAGGACTGTGGTTTCCACTCGTTTGCAGCTTATCGAGTTCATTTGTTATGTGGAGCTCTGTAAGACCTGATCACATGGTGGTGGAGGGGTGTGTGCTGATGTGTTTTAGCTGCTGTGTTGCTGGTGGAGAAGTAAACAGAGATGACATCTGTTGGCGCAGGAAGTTTAACATGGTGGAAAAACGGTGAGAGCCGCCTCAGGCTCTCGTACAGATGTGTGCAGCCTTGTCATAGTGTCATTACAGACTCGGGTAGAACTCGTTGTGTTTCAGGCCCTAAGCTCATCAATCTTTCACTGAACAGCCTTCAGACGCTGCGTTCAGGGTCGCTCTGGTTTACAGGACAGGAAACAGTCACTGAGTCCTGAAACCCGATTACTGTCTGCTGTTTGACTATTGAAGTTAGTGTGGACAGAAACACACCAACATGACACACACCTGATATTAAACTTTAACATTTCACCAGTTAACTCCAGCACAGAGTGTGGAGAAGCCTGTAAAAATCCATTCAGAGGGGGATAACGGTTTGTTTTGGCCTCAATCATTCACCATCTTTCAGTCAAACTCAGCCTGGCTCCTTCTTTATTTGTTGCTCTCCAAAAACTGTTACTGATTCATAAAACAGTTTCCAGCTTCAGCCTGGGGACATGACAGATGTAGACTTTTGGTTTAAATAGTCAGAAAACTGAGTTTGGAGGGTAGGAGATGTTAATCCATGCAGAGCCTACAACGTAGAATCAAATATGCAACAATAATCTCATTTAAGTTTAAGTTAAGTTTTTTGTCATCAGCACCACAAACACACTGGTCCCAAAGCTGGAACCACTGACTGCTTTGTCCGGGCTGCAGACTCTGGGCAGAGGTCTACCTCACGCCGAGAGTTTCAGTTCTTGTTCTAATCGTTGATTTGATGCAGTGTCCCCAGCAGTTGATGAATGCATACCTCACCTCTCCAGACCTGGGGGTTTTATACCAGACCCCAAGCTGGAGTCATGAAAATGACTCCAACTTCCACTAACTAATGCAACAAAACAAGGCTGAAGCCACAAAGTCAACATCAGGGGTACCGAATCGTGGTCAAGGTGTCAGAGGCCTGGTGTCTGCAGTGTAGTCTCAGAACTGACTGATTATGATTACATGTGCTAATTATTTCAGATGGATGGATGTGCCTGCCTGTCATAGCACAGCAAATCTTTGTATTTATATTTTAATATCAATATAAAGGGGGAGGTTGCAGCTTTGCTATGTAACAACTGGCTTCTTCCTCACATCGGTGGTACATAACGAGCTACAGCTTCTGAGGAGAGCTGGTGGGGCTTCTTTTTGCTGCTGACAGTTGGTCACTAGTCACAAAGCTCAGGTTAACTTGCTAATATATTTGATACAGCAGCACCACAGGTTTCTGGTGCTGCCCCCTGATGGTGACGGTTGTATTTACATTTTCTTATTAAGTGCACCTTTAAAGATGAAATAACAGACTGAAGTGGAGTGAATGGAGCCGTACGCAAACTTGATTTTCAGACGTTAGAGTCCTGCAGGCGGCCGATCTGAGTGAGGAAACGAGACACAAACAGTGGAGAAACTCAGCGGAGTCATAAATATTTAATGTGATCGAATGCCAGAGTGAAAAATGTTCAGGAGTCTGCACACGGTCGAGTTTTTCTGTCTGAATCTCTTCAGCAGCACTGCAGCATCCTCTCTCTTCATACAAGCTGCTGCAGACCCCAGGGGCTGATGGGAAGGAGGCGGGAGCTTCACATCACACCTTCTCTTTTCAGAAATCGACCTGCAGCCTCGATTGAAGCAGGTTCCATTGTTGTAGCAGCAGCAGAGACGATGGTGCTGTCGGGGGATTTGCGGGAAGTTCCTCGCTCCGTCTGTCTGAAGACGTGTCCCACGGCCTTCTGGGAAACAAACGTTACTCAGCTTATGAGCTCAGAGGGGGACGACATCAAACCGAACGTCCCACGGCGAATCTGAGTGCAGCGGCAGAACAGAGACGTGAAATCAGCAGGACAGGAAGAAGGTTCAGTTTGGAGGAACGAGGAAAACATCCAGATGCCGACTGAGAGCACAGAAATGAGCTGACTTAAACAAAAATAATACTAATAAACTGTATATATATCAGACACTCACACAAAAAGATGGAGCACAATGTCCCAAACACAAGAAGAGAAACCAGAACAGCATCCGAGAATCAGGAGAGGCGAATCAGTGAGAGAGCTACAGAGAATTCATCATAAATAAATGTTCTTGTCTTAAATTTGTTCACCTCTTTCTGTCCTTTTTAATAACATCTGCAAAACTTACAGTCTCTGCTGGATTTCCCTGTTTTGTGCAACTCCTCATTTCCCTGAATCACCTCAAAAAGGTGCAAAATTATCCTGACCCACAGAGACACAGCAGACACACGACTGAGAAACACAGCAGAGGGAAATAACGCAGAATGACCCTTTAATGCTTGAAGCTGCTAAATTCACAGAGAACTTCCATCTTTTTCTTACTTATTTCATCCAGTTTTCTGTCCTTGTTTGCAGCTTAAAAACATCACAGACATACAGAGGAACCTGTGTATTTATATTCATATAGAAGATGAATAGTGTACAGGGAGTGGTGGGAAACTCGAGACTGATGATGATTACATTGCTTTAATTACAGTCTTTTCTCTTGTTTCACAGTTACAAACACACAAAAAAACAGCTGTATCTGCAGTGAAAGTCAGACACACAGTTTAGAGTAGCAGGTAATGGGCTCCCAGGAGAGCAAATGACTTCATTTTGAGCACTTAAAGACACAAATTGTTTAAAAGAAAGATTCATACACTGGAAAAGCTGCAGTTCTGTCCCGACCACTTTATTCAAAACAGGGTTTTTGTGTCCAGGAAGAGCAGAGCAGCATCAGTGACAACAGATATGAGTTTGATCAACTCACAAACAGGATGATGGGACGAGCTGAGGTGGAGGTGGGTTGCAAAGCAGCTTGTAGATGCAGCAGCAACTGTATGCAGTCCGAAGCAACTTAAATCAGACCCGTTACATGAGAAGAAGATTATCTGACAGCTGATCCACCAGCTGTTTAGTGGACTGGCAGATAAAATCCAGTCTGCCCTGAGCCAAAACCTCCAAAAGGAGGAATGCTTCGTGTCTGCAATTTGTTTGAGAGTCCTTTGAGGGGACACATCAATCTGGCAATCGAGGAAACAGACCTGTAAAAAACCCTGGAAACTGTCATATTTTAATCTTAAACCTGACCCAGTAGTTTTTGCTGGCTAAGCCAAATCAAACAGTGGATCAAAATGATGGTAACCAGTTAAATCAAAAAGGTGTAAAAGAACTGACGGGTTATGCGTGGGCTCGAACTGTGGTCTCCAGTATGAGGAGTGCCACCATCTCTTCAGCATGTAAATTTGGACTTTAAACCTAGAAAAACGTCAAGGACACAGACACGAGTCAGTCAATAAGAGACCAGGTTGATAAAAAACTGTGTTCACGTAAACCAAAAAAAAGGAGAAAATTAGTGTCCAGGGACGTGAACGTGTAGATTCAGTGTCCTACGTATTTCACAAACTGCTGTGTTGGATGAGCAGATAGAGCAGCTGTCCACATCACGGAGATCTCCAACCCTCCAGAGAACTTCCATGGGACTCACAACCATGTATCAGTTCTATAGGTGCTTCACCCGTGCAGACTGGATGATTTCTGGGTTTTTGTATTGTGCAGACAGTTGATAAGGGCCTCAGAGCTGACTGGATGGTTTAATGCTGAGATCAGAGGGGGAAACAGGGCAGCTTATAGATGCTAACAAGAAAGGATCTGAGCACGGAGCCGTAGGGTACACCTAAACTGACCTGAGCTGGGTTGGAACTAGAGTGTGTCACAAACTGGCTCAAAGTAAGTGACAAGGAGGGAGTCCACACAAGAGGTTTAGTTAAATAAAAGATAATATTAAACATAACCTAACCAAGACACAGATATCAAAAGAACGTTGATGCTAGGTGGAGTGGAAAAGAGAGACTGATCAGCTTATCTGGGCCAGCTTTTATAGCCTGCATAGCACAGGTGAGCTGTATTAGCTGACGATCCTCCCATGTCAGCCAATTATCACAAATAGCAGGCCAGGACTTCCTTAAGACAGTGGGAGGGTCGTCATACCCCCCCTCTCAAAAATCAAGGTTCCACCTTGACCCTGAAATGCAACCTTAAAAAAAAAAGTTCCAAAGTTCTCTTTCACTCCCAGCCTGCAGGCTTACTTGTGGTTCCTAGGGTATTTAAAAGTAGAATGGGAGGCAGAGCCTTCAGCTTTCAGGCCCCTCTCCTGTGGAACCAGAACAGCAAGTACAAGTCAAAATGTTGCTCCCTGAATGAGCACCAGAGCTCATCACCAGTGTCACGGTGGAGCCTTGTAGATGTGTGTTAGTGGTGTGTAGGAGACACTGTGAGTCCTGTAGCTCTGACAGTCATGCTGAATACATTTACTGGTCAGAAAACATTAGAAAACACTGAGAGTCCTCCTGAGAGTGAAAACTGAGAGTCCGCCGTTGCTCTGAATAATGGAGTGAAAGCAAAATGCCTCTGCAAGCGAGCGCCTCTGTGGGGAAACGAGGAGATGAAGAGGCCAGTCGATAGTTTTGCGGTCGTGTCAGAGAGGTTTGAACCGTCAGGTCAGAGTCTCCTGAGAGGGTCGACGTGCCACACAAAGAAGAAGATGAAGACGGAGAAAACAGGATCCATACTGATGGGGAAAAGCAAGGCCTTCTGAAAACAATCTGCCGAAAGAAATACCATCAGACAGCTGATCATTTACACACTTAGCTAATCTCATTCAGACATGTAGGCCAGCAGCAGGGGTGGACCAGGAGTTTCAAGTCCTGAAAAGGTCACAGACCAGGAAGAGAAACATTCACAGAAACCTTTTTCTGATTGTGTAAATAAAAAATAAACAGGAAGAACAATCACATAATTTATTCTTCTCTTATTCCCATCACTTATCAGATTAAATGATCATGATGGAGGCCGAGCCTTGGCTGAAGGGGAATGTCTAGCAACTCTTAGTGGCACTTTGAGGAAGAACAGCTTTGCCCTCGTGGTGACGTCATGCTGATGGTCCAGGCTGCAGGTGGGATGATCAGGACGTTGGTGGGATTTCATTCATCGAATCACAGAGTCTGCAGCCTTAAAGGTGAACCCTGCTGCAGGAAGACTTCAGAGCTCTATCGTTTCTGTCCCAGGAGGTGAGTACATCAATATGAGGTGCACTAAGCCCAAAGAACTGTGGGAACTGACTGAGGAACTCCAGAAAGGACTGCAGACCTTCATTTTTCTGTTTGCATCTGGCAGTTGAAACAGTAACTAACCGGTTCCTCTGAAAAAGACCCTAAAAGCAGATTTCTAAGACCATCCTGCAACCTTAAAGATTGTGGTGGGTCCTAGTGATTAAACTCATGTCCACTGCTGGTTCTGACTCACCGTTCTTCCTAAATGAGGTCCCATCTTCATATTTTGAGGCATTTTTACTGCAGAAACATTTTCTTGTTTAAAGTGAATCTATTCAGCTCATTTCCAGCTCCATGTTTTTATTCTTAGACTCGAGCAGCTCTGCATGGAAAACATGAATGGATGACTAACCTCATGTTGTGGATGGATAATCTCAGACTGGTCCATTTTCTGTCTTCTTCCTGCCATATGATGGTATTTTGTGCCCGAGCAGAAAACACCTGATGAACAATTTAACCCTCATCATGTTTACATTAGCCTACCCATAGCTCTGTAGCTATAACATCGTTGTGTGTCAGCTAGCCAGACTTCACTGACCCTTCAAACGTGGCTGCTGTTTAGTTTTCTGTCTTTGTTTATGTCCAAAGTTTTAGCAGAGCTGTATGTTTTTAGTAGGGTCTTTACCTACCTAAAATATAAAGCGCCTTGAGGTGACTATTGCTGTGAATTGGCGTTATATAAATAAAATTGAATTGAAATTGAATAGTGTGTTAGAACTGGCACAGATGAAGCTGGCAGTGAGCAGAAAGTGTCTCAGTTAAGTTGCGTCATCACGAGATGAAACACGTGATCAGCTGAGCGTTTTCTGAACCACAAACATGACGCGGACATCAAAGTTATCTCCAGGTCGGCCTGAGGGTTCACCGAGAGCTTCCACACACATGAAATATATATAACTGTTTTCTTTATTCATTCATACGATATCTGCAGTGAACATTTTACATTCACTTTGAACTGTAATAACCACTCAAACAGCTTCACAAAGAGCTGATGTGATCAAATAAAAACAGTCAACCGATCGGAGCTCAGAAAACACTCAGAGTCTGACAGATTTCAAATATTTATAACAAAGCTCAGGAATCTTTATGACATCCAGCAGCAGCTCAGTGACCTTCAAACTGCACCTGATGAAAGAAATCCTTCATCCCGTTCTCCTCTCTGCCTTTCAAAGACACTTCCTCCCTGTCAGCCTTTTTACTCAGAGCACAAACCCAGCTGAATGTGGAGCTGAAGGAGACCAGCTCTTTTTACTGCACACGTCATCTTCATACTGGAATCTAAACACATGCAATGAGAAAATCTGTTTTTTGAACATAAATGTGAAACAATTTCTGAGTTTTCATTTGAGTGGGACTGCTGCAGCATGAAAAGCAAAGCAGCCTCTGTCACCGGAACAGTTCTGTCCATAAGTATTTGGACAGTGACACAGTTTTTTGGGTCATTTTTTCCTCTGTGCACCAGCACAGTGGAGCCTCTGAAAACAGGGCACTGTGTATAAAAAACAGCTGTAATTCCTGAAAAGTTCATGCAGTGCTTTTGTTAATACGATTTAAACAGGTAAGTTATAAACAGGTGTTATGAAGGGGCAAATTAGCTACAGAGACCAAAGAGTTTTTGTATCAGGCTGTAAACATGTTTATTTCTGCTGTAAAGTTGGACATTTTAACATGGGAGTCTGTGGGGACTGACTGATGTCAGGTCATGTTACAGTTACTTTGGGTGCTTCCTAATAATATGCATTACTTGCAAAGTATTTACTTTCTGAAACGCAGCCGCAGGACAAATAAAAGGCTCTTGCAGTGGAGGTAAAATAAAGAATGGCTTTGCATGTAAGAGGTGTGATCCAGGGGCGTGTCTAGAAGGGGGGCATGGGGTGGCACCAGCTCCCCCTGAAATATGATTC
>VUQI01050917.1:0-13755 GCA_015106735.1 Paratilapia polleni | reverse complement strand
CTCCTGCTCCACTGCTGTGTAAATGAGCTCCAATTAAACAGGCGGCCGCTAGCTCTGGGTCTCCCTGCAGCCCTCCCCAGCCTCCTCAGCCTCTTCCATCCCCTAAGCTTCCCCCAGCCCCTTGCTGCTCGCCGTAAGGCCCAACCCACCCCATGGCTCCTGCAGCTGCTCGCTCACTCCCACTCTCTGTTTTTCACTCACACTGCGTGACCCAAAGGCCTGCTTAACTTGTGTGTGTATACACAGTTGTCTGTTGATGTGTGTGCTTCTCTTTGTGTTTCTGTGTGTTTGTTAGCCCCACAGCATTTCAGCTTATTGTAAACTCTCGATAAGTGACAGCATGGTGGAAATGCTGCGTCCCAGTGTCGGGTTGATTTGTGTGTATTTCTGTAATTGCTCTGAAACTCAAAAGTTATTCTAACAGTCAAAACTCAAACATAAAATGGAAAAATAAAAATTAGGTTTTACTTTACAACTTGTGACCTGTATGTTTCCAGTGATTGGAAGTGTCTCTGAACACTGACCAAACACAACAGTAACAGTTTGCAAACATCGTCTGATTCCTCAGAAGGCATTTGCCACACAGCAATGAGGGTTTGTGAACAGCAGGTGATTTAGCCAATTAGATGAGGTTGTGATTTAGGTGACCAGATTGGAAAGGCCACTGTTGGCTGCTGGCCAGGACACTGGGGTTGCCACCCCTGATCCTCAAGGAGTCATGGCACGAGTTCCTATATGACCACAGTGAGAGCAGAGGAGGGAATGAGCACTGGATGTGCAGTGCTGCACTAATTCTTGCAAAATACTAGCCTCGTGGCCACAGTGAATCCTGAAGTTAAAGCTAGTAAAGATATTACTGAAGAAAAGGTTGATTGATCTTTAAGTTAATCAGTTAACTACTTAAGGAATAATATGGTTAAAATGCCCATTAGTCTCTGAGCTCTTTAAACAGCAGTCTAAAATCTGCAAATTTTCCAAAGGCTCAAACCAGCTAATGTTGACTTCAACTATTATCAAAACTGTGGGCGTCATGCCAACTTCAGCTAATTGTTTAAGTGCTAAATTCTGCAAATTTACAATCAGCTATTGTACAGTTTATTAAAAGGACATATTTTGGTTATATAGTAAATATGCTCAAAGTTCCTTATATCCTGGTGTTGAAATTCAGTCTGAGTTGTCTGAAAGGTGCCATTGTTTGCGATGGATGGGTCAGAGCTACAAGTCAGCCTGTTACACAGCTCACTCTGTACCTCCTACTGTAAGAGGAAAGCACAATTACCTGTTCTTGTCGAGGTATACAGGCCCTGTCATCAGCACCTCGTGCATAATGCATACCTGACATTCTGCTAACGTTACCTGCCACATGTAACCAGTCACACTGTAAAAGGTGTTTGTCTGCTCCCCCGCCACTCCAAATGTTAGATATTTAAAATTAATGGATGTGATTAAGATACTTTAAATCCCGCAAATGGTATATTTAAATATTAAGTCACATGTAATTAAGCAGGGAGAAATATTCATCCCCGTTGTTAGGGCAATTATAACAATTTCCATCAAGGGATTTCTCAGCTTGACTTTTGTTCTGAGCAATAGTGATTAACATTATGGTTAATTGAAGTCATTTTCCAAGACTAGGGGTATTTCTTATTTCCTGGCCTTAGAGAAAAGGAAGCTGGACAGAGCGGAGGCAGCAGGTCCGGTGTAGAGTCTTAACAACGTGATTTTCTCCTCCCTGGTTCCCTTCTGTGAGCATATTTAACAGTGTGTAGGGGGGTCGTCCCCAGGTGGCTGAGGAGGTCAGTCTCCCCTGTGGGAGCGGTGAGTCAGTGGACAGTCGGAGATGAGGGCTCAGTGGGGAAACGACACTTGGGTTAGCAGCCATTTCCTTAGATTGCTTAGAGGAAAGAAGGGATTGGATGGTGTGATGTCCACCTTGTTTGGTGATAGGAGATTTTTAAAACTGAATCTGTAATGTGTTTCTACTTATCAGACATTCCAATTAAAACTAGCATAAAGCTATTAACTGAGCAATAAGAAAAATACTGCATGATAGGATAGATATAGCACAGTGGTTGTAATAACCTATAGTCAACATGAAGTCAGAATATGTTTTGTTAGTTTGTTCAGCTTTCTCTGTGCAGGAGAATTAAAGAGAATTTATATTTACCACCTTTAATGCATTTAGGAGTATGACTTTGTGACATCACAACCAGTTTGGGAGCAAATCATGGTTCAGTACTCGACGTACACAAGCGCTAGACAACATTTGAACTGAAAAAAAGTAAGAAATTGATGTTTTTACAGAAATCTGGACAAAGTACTTTTGCACGCATGTAATATGTCTGGAAGGAATCTTTGATTAGACCAAAAGTCTGTCAGTCTATATTGTTTCTGCATCAGGTTATACTGACAGGAAAATTCCACTTTCATATCACTGCCTTATGTGGTATTATAAACTGCAGGTGAAGAGATTAAGTTTTAATAGTGATGTGGTAAATCATATAATGTGAGGCAAAAGTAAGTAAAGCTGAGACTGTCAATCAATCTAACAAATTGTTACGCTGCATTTTTCATCTGTTTGTGCGACAAGTTCACCTCTACTGTTTGTCATTTCCCAAAATTGCCGCTTCGTTACTCTAAATCTGTTTACGTGATGATTTGATGTTGCGCCTCGAGATCAGCTAATTGCTCTTGCACAGAAAGCATGCAGTCAAACAGTGGCCCCTCTGTTAAAATTCTCAAATCAAGACATAATTGTCACCCAGCATAGAGAGGGTACAGCTCCATTACCAACTCTGTCTTAGTGTAAGTAATATGCCTGCATACTGTCATGAGTGACACGGGCCTCTTCTCCTCAACTCTGTGACCCGTTTTAAAGATCAGCACCAACCCATGAGCATGCACCCAGCAGTTGTCCTGCCTCTGAATGTTATTACAGAGGGAAGCAAGGTCAGATTGCAGAGATGATGATACATGGGAAGCACTTTTGAAATAAGAAATTCTTTTTTTCGCTGCTGTGTCGCATATTGACCTTGGCATTTTTGACAATAGCATCCATCACACACATGAAACCCTTCCAACAGGCAACACTGGTCTGCTGAGCAGCCAAGTGAATCAGATTAAGGAATAACACCAGTAGATGGATGCCTGACGTCAAAGCGGCAGAGGGATCAACCTCCCTGTTCCTCATGCTTCCTCTGCTCTCTCGCACACACTGCGTGGCTGGGTTATGTTTCTCTGATTTTGACACAAATGATTAACGGCTACAGGATTACAGGAGTTTTTGATCGATGCTGCAGCAGTATGGTGGTATTTAATTTAAGGGGAGAATTGAAAGGTTGTCGATCGAATCATCTGCTGACACGAATCCATCGGTTTAGAAAAAGTGAAAGTTCTTTGAGAGTAGAGTCAATTACCCATGTATAATTGAATCAATCCCTGTATACATTTGTTTGTTTTTGATAAACATTATTTTTTATTACAAGTTATTTCTCTTTACCATAATGTGAAAAGCCTGCCTTCTCATAAAGTAAACCTTTTAGGGTTTCCAACTAATCACTGCAGGACATCCCTTACAAGACTAATGAAATACCATTTCTCTCCACAAGCCTTGTTTTCAAATATCTTGTATATCTGGTTTTAATTTCTCTGAACCTTAATGGTTGCACTTAAAATAAAAATAAAATGGATCTTACAAAGAAGTGACTCATTTTATAGTGATCTCAAAGTGAGATTCCAGGCTGACGGCTGCTTTGCTCCGGGCTTGAAAGCGCTCAGAATATGATCACAGTGCTGCACTAGTTTTAAAACAGAGTATCCTCCAGCCCTTGTATGACAATCGATGGCAGTGGATTCAGAGAATCTCACGAAGAATGACTTGATCTCTTCACATTTTGATTAAATTTAGAAAGCAAGTACTCTTTTCTTTTTCTTTTTTCTCATGCCAAAAAAATCTTCAGTAAAACTTATAGATGATACACTAAGAGATTCTATTAAAAATAATTTACTGCCATGATTATTCTATTTAGCACTGATGGAGTCAGAATTACCTCAAGTGTAAGAATGCATTTGTGAAACAGTTTTTCCTGATTATAAAATGAATGAGAAAAAAAACCCCATCCAATTAATGGTAGCTTTTGTGAGAAAAATACAAACTACAACACCGCTCAAGGTTTGTATGGGGTGCCAGCATGGAAAAAGAGATTAACAGAATGCATGTTTGGATGTGTGTGTGTGCACGCACATGTGTATGTTTCAGAGAAGAGCTGTACTGAAGTACTCAGCCGGGAGCATCCAGTCAGTGACCCCTGTCTTTCCAACTGTGTGGAGAGAACTCTTCAGTGTGCATGCAAGTGTGTGTGTGTGTGTGTGTTTGCAGGACAGAAAGAGCAAGACAGAGAGGCAGAGAGATAGAAGTACAGCACAAAGAACAGAGGACCATTGTGCAGCACCGAGCCTCCTCAGGTCCACTCTGAGCACGTCGTCCACATGGTGTAGCTCACAGTGCACAGCCTGAGGAGAAGTCCTGAACCGCACTGGCCTTTGCACTTTGCACTGACACTGACTCACACAGGGCAATGTGGCCACCTCGCTGTATCTGTCTGGCCCGGCCAGGTTCAACACACTCCCTATGCCGTGCAGAAACAGTACACTCACTGTAAGCACGGAGCTGTTTCTCATTTAGCATTCAGTACTGGCATGTTATCCTTAGTACATTAATCTTCACAAGTTCTTTTTTTTTTTCCCAGCAAAGATATAATAAATGATATTTAATTCAAATTTCTAATTTAAATCTGAACTGCTCTAAGAATGTTTTTTTTTTTTTTTACAAAATTTAGAAGATGAATACATGTAACCTTTAAAATCACGAATAAGAAAATGTAATTTGAAATTAAAAATACAGGTTTCCCTGAACTTTCAACCAAAAGTGAACTAACCTAAACTCTTAGTTTAATTTATTTGTAAATAAACTAGTTTATTTTTTGTTTATTTTTCTTAAAAAGTATGCATTTTCATTAGAACAGAATTTGTAAGCACAGTTTTTTTTCTTTTTTAGACTTACAATTGATTTTTCTCTATTAATTTAAACATAATTTAGACCCTGACCAAATTTAAAAGTTTATATAGATTATTTGTAAAGTTTTTTTAAGATTGAAAGAAAGAAACAATAACACCTTATTATATTTAAAAAAAATAGTATTTATATTTATCATATTTAGAAAAATCTTTATGTATTTCATTCGCAAACCTTAATCTATACCGGAAGAAAATGGGTGAAATTTAAAAAGTTTCTGCACATCATAAATCAACCAGGGTTTGGGGAAAAATAAAAATAAAAATAAAAACTATATTTGCAAAACAATTTATTTCCCCATCTGCTGTTACAAGCAAAATTTGAAAATAAAAACATTCACTATTTTTCCTTTTATCAGTCTCAGCGTGATGGTGTTTTCCACAATCAAGTTTTACGGTGTGCCAGCAGGACACCATGTCCACAGGGACTCTCTGGAGAAAGAGGTGAGTACCAGGTGCTGCGAACCCTCTCATGCTATTACCACCATACTGTCAAGGCTTTCTGTCCCATTTTACCTTGCATATACCCTCCCCCAACCCGCAAGACAACAGGATGGCATCACAACAGCTGCACGTTCTGCAGCTTTGTCCATTTACAGCATATTTCATAGTCTATACGCATGCTTTTCCTCCCTTAGTTTTGCGAAGTGGAGACTGCTGCGTAGCACAAAACACAGATGACTCATTTTATGTTGGTAAGTTTAAAGCATAAGGACACAGAACTAAAATGGTGAGAATGATTTAATTTTTTTTTTTTTTGGTAGGGTAAGAGAAGCCGGTAGTGAAGGGTTGCAATACACTGAATAACATTCTGGTGAAATATGGACTTGGAGCACCCTCTACCCATCACAAGTTAAAATGCAGGCCGACTTTGCTACAGAGTCCTCTCATTCCTACGTCTGTAATTGTCTGGGAGCCAGGCCTTGGTCCTGCTCTCCAGAATTTTAACAGAAACCATGAGAGGGGAGGCTGCTTTAAAGGCTTCATCAACTGTGACCAACCGCCGTCAGCAGTAACCCATGTTATACAGGCCGCAGTTATGACACCCTCAAAGAGCTGCCCCTGAGGAGGCAGGCGACAGGGAGGGGGATACAAGGGGAACAGGGCCTCAGAAGTTTCCCACCTTCCCTTGAACCGCAGCCGCACACCCTCGGCAGGAGGTGGACAGGGCCAGCTTTGAAAAATAACACCTTTGTGATCCCCAGTGTTTGGGGATGGATCGTGGTCTGCAGATGGCTCTGGATACTCTCTGTGTGGATGGTTGGGAAAGAGAGCAAGTGACAGAGAGAGGGCAAAAGAGACCAGACTAAACTCCTTTGTATCCATTTTGTACCTGTGGTTTGAAGATTGTAAGTGCAAAGTTTCCAGTTATTTGTAACAACTACCTTAATGGGTCATTTGGTTATTGTTTAATTATTCTATTCTGACAATTTCAAGCCTGAAAAGAGACTGATCAACAGAAAGTTACAAATAGTGGAAGCTCAAAGACATGAAAAGACACTACTGGATTGAGTGCAAGTAGATGCAGTTTTACAATATGCCTCCCCCAACACCATCATGATGATGAATATGGCAGCAATTAAGTTATTCAAAAAGCTGCCATCGTCCAGAAAGTTCACACGCGGCCTGCATATGGCTAGTTAATGGGTGCGAGTGGGAAAACTAAGAAGCAGACATGGGAACTGGGAGCCAATGGAGTTTTGTACAGGGGGGAATAAATTATTATAGGCCAAGCAATAGTGACAGCATTTTCCCCTCAGTCAAGAGAAGAAAACAGTATGCTGAACTTCTAACCCCTGATTCCAAAATCATTTTTAGCTGCAGTTGACAGTCAGTAACCGGCACTTGACAGCAAGCTCACGAAGGCTGGTGACACTTTCCTAGGGCTCAGCAGGGTCCTCCAATAGTCCAGCCCTCTGTAAGGATGATTGGCTGTTGTGGTGTTTTTCTTTCCTTTGTCTTGGCTGTTTCAAAGCACTATAAAATATACAGTGTGTTTCATGCTTTCTCCACTTTATTTACATTTCCCTCTTTTGCTCTGTTTGCTCAGTCGCTAGCATCACGAAAGGTCCAATATGGGTAATGCCAGTTCAGTGCAAATAATCAGTGAGAAAAAAAAAGATGGGTTTTATATCAGCAAAATAGTCTGATGACTTCTGATGAAATTCTTTGTCGACTTTCACATGGACGTCATCTTGGAAGGGTTTCCATCCCCAAACTTAATGTTACAGTATTGGTATAACAACAAAGCTTACAAAGTCAGCATGAGTGCCAGTCTGGGAGTTCAGTAGAGAAGACAGTACTTCGTGAAGGTTTGTGTTGTCTCCAAACAGCTGTGGTGCCTCTTTTGTGTTATTTGGAGGGCTTGTTGCCCCTGCTCTATTCAGGGCTTTCACACCAGTCTCACTCACTTCTCACTCCCTGGGTTCCTCCTCACAGGTCATAAATTAAGCAGAGGGAGGAGAGGCCTGAGATCAGAGAAAAAAGATCAGTCAGGGCCTTATTTTGCTTTTTCTTTTTTGTTTTTTTTTACCACATATTCTGATATGCACAGAAAGAGTCCATTTTGTAAGCAAGTCTAAGAAGAAAACCCGCTGCTGGCCGAGCAGTTCTCTAATGTAAAGACAAGTCCGTGGATTTGTGAGTTGAGATGGTGCATTTTGAGTTCATCCACTTGGGGCCACACCACTGTTGACACTATATGTTATTTTAATGAGTGTTTCAGCGTAGTGGTTAATGTGGCCACGGCTCGTGGCTCAGAGGTGCTGAGAGGATGTGCATATCTGTGTGTGTGTGTGTGTGTGTGTGTGCATGAGAGAGAGAGAGAGAGAGAGAGAGAGAGAGAGAGACTCCTTACCAGTATATTGAGTAGTAGTTGAAGCAGTATTCAGATGTCAGTACACAGAAAAAAAATCAACTGATTAATTCTGTATTTCAAATTACATCTTATATACTATAGTGACAGAACTGGGGTGTTGTACATTTCTGTAAATTAAGATTGACTGATGAACGCATTTGTAAAGTCTCGCTGTCTTCTTTTTTTCACTGACTTAATTTAGAGTGACATTGAGTTTCTGTTTTCATTTCAAGATGGGTTTATCTGACAAATAATGATGAGCAGCACCACCAGCAGTGAATCCTGATACCCATCTAGGCTCCACACAGTCATATGGTATTTGACAGCAGCCTGTCAGTTGATATGCATGTCAGGAATGAATGATACTACATGCCATCTGAGCTTTTATCAAAGCTTAGAAGGCATTTACATATTCTAGTTGCATGACACTGATAATTTAGTGTGAGGAAAGGTAGTTTTTGCTTTTGTTTGCTTGTTTTTTTTAACTGGTCCAAACCAAAATGTTAATCATGAAGTAACTCCTTAGGGCTGGTTCTACAAATAGCTGTAATATTTAGTTGACATGCTACTGCTACTAGTATCAGTAGCATGTCATCACATGCTACTTCTCACACAGTCGGCATCACATGCTACTTCTGTGACATCAACATGTCTATGTTGATGTCACATAGTAACATCAACATAGCCTTTCTTGAGCAGGAGCTGCGGTCTCTTGTATTGTGGATATTGAGTGGTTGGTTAAATGTATGAAAAATGGTCATGTCAGCTCCAGCTCCTCTATGGCTAACCACAATGACAAACTGAGACCTCCAGTGTTATCGCAAAAGCTTAATGGTCCATGAGAAAGCTATAATGCAGTGAGTGAATGGAATTAAAATTACTTCTCAATACAATATTCTTCACAAGCAATTTTCCCCTCCCTTCAAATATTGCAACGTGTAAATGGATGAATCTGGTGTAATATTGTGTTGGATGGCAGTGCAAGCAAAGATTGTTTTTGGCTGTTGTTTCCAGTGTCTAAAATTACCCCATATGAATGCATCATATGAATCATGAATAAGTCAGAGAATATGAATATAGTTCAAGAGCCTGAGAGGCTATGGCTATATGGATCCTTGAACAAGGCAGCTGAATGAAAACGTCAGTCATTTAATGCCAACCAGTTGATCTGCACTCAGACTTTTACATCACATGCAGTAATGAAATACCAAGATGTTTGGTTCAACCTGTGGCAGTAAATGTTATTTCCATAGACAAATAGAAAATAGTGGGTGTTTAGTCCTGTCATCATATATTTCAATTCCCTCTTGTAGTGTGCATACTGTGACAGCATTAGAATATTACACTAAGTGGATTTCATGATGTAAAAGAAATAAGCCCATTTCAAGGACATCAAAGACCAAAACATCTTACTACACTGTGTGTTTCTAAATACAAAATAATTTTAGAAGCAGCTGTGTATGTTACGTGCCTTTGTTCTTTGAGAGCAGAGTCTCACTATTCTTCTGGAACTGTATTGATTTTCCTTTTTCCTCCTCCTTGCTCTTTGTGAACACAAATTACGGCTTTATTGCTCTCTTAACAACACAGCTGTATTAAGAAGGTGGTAAGTAGTGAAAAACATGCTTGTAATGAAATCTTATTTCATACAGGTGCAACATAAATGCTGCCCTTTAATAGGATGTAGTTTTTGATAAATCAGTGTCCTGTATCCCTATTTGGAGCTTTTCCACAGTGGAAAACATACGTCAATATTTGTACAAGGCTGTAAACAGGGTAATTTTTGCTGTAAAGTTGGACATTTTTAGGGAATCTGTGGTTATTGACTCATCATGGAGCCAGCCTCAAGGGGGCTTTCAAGCAACTGCACTTCCACATTGAAATTCCATATTATTGTTTTCTGCCTCAGAGCTTGCGGCTTGCTTATATAGTGTTTTCTCCAAGTCTTTACCATCAGTGTGTTTAGGCACTTTTTCTGCAGATGCTTGGTGTCTCTGGTATAATTGGTTGTCACATTTTTGCTCTACCTTCTTCCAGACTGAAATGGTATGAAGATCATTACTGATTCTTGTTACATCTTAAAAAACAATGTAAGTGATTGAAAACAAACAAACAAACAATAAAAACTTCTTGGTATTACTAACTGGTATTCATACAGAGTTTTGCAGGGAGTGCTATATCGTCCTGTAGGGCTCAAAGATTTCTATGCTCAAAGGTTACAAGGCTCGGGACACAAAACCATTAGCTAATTGCAGAGTGTCTCTGGAGGATAAGAAAAGGATGCCAGGAAAAGAGAATACCACACTGTCAGAAATGGGCTGAGGAGCACATGATTAAATGTCATACGAGTGGAAGAATATATACTGTAAATGTTAAGCCATGGATGCTGTCAAACTGCTAAATGATGCCTGTTTTTCATTGATTTGAAGCAGGCCTCATGTTTGGGAGAAAAAAAAAAGACAAAAAAACAAGACTAGATATCGGACAAACACACACAAATTCTCAGGGTATCTGTGCTATAGTACTGTGCAAAAGTCTTGATCCACCCCTCATTTCTTTATATTTTGCTTCCAAGGAGCCAGACTTTCTTGTAATTTTTTAAAAGTGGTCCTGAGCAATAGTTCTCCAGGCTTTCTGAAGGTCTTTCAAAGTTTTTCTTTGGACATTGGCTGCTTTTACACTCATTTTCAGTCCAGTCCTTGTACCTGACCATTTTCAGAGGAATGTTTTTTTCTTTGCCACTTAACACTGACTCAATCAAGCATAAAAAAGGCACCAGACTCAGAGGATGAACCATTATTGTGTCACACACACATAACAGACAACTTGGCAAAGAACCAATTTTAAATTGTATGTTTAGGCACATTGTTACTAGTAGCCTGTCACAAAAACACATACTTTGTTTCCATGTCTTTAGTTGAATCTATGAAAAATGCCAAAGATAACAGTTTGACAGGTATAAAATAATATTTTTTTTTTTTAGCAACAAGGTGATTCCCAAAGAGCTATTAGCCGAACACTTGGCATATCTCAGCATGGTGTGCAGTGTGTCCTTAAAAAAATTTGAGAAAACTGGACAAGTGGAGGACAAAAGAAGAAGTGGCAGGCCTAAACAAACTATCAACAGCAGATGAGCACTATCTGAATGTCATGTCCATAAGAAATAGGAAAAAATCCAGTAAAAACCTGACACAGGATCTGAGAGATGCTCTTCATTTGATCTGTTGTTCACTGAAGCCTCATCAGAAATGGTCTCAGTGGAAGGTGGCTGTCAAGAAGCCATTCTTAAGGAAGGGAAACAGGGAGAAAAGGCTGAGGTATGCCAAATTACACAAGAACTGGACTGAAAATCAGTGGCAACAGGTCTTATGGAGTGAGTGTCTGCATCCATCTGTAAAACAGGGTGGAGGCTCTGGAGGTCATCGTTTGGGGATCTTGCCAAAATTTATGGAAGTATGAACACAGAAAAGTACTGTCAGATTTTAATCCACCATCTAGAAAGTGTCTAATTGGCAACTGCTTCATTTTTCAACATGACAATGATCCCAAACACACTGCCAATGCAGTAAAAACATACCTGGATAGAAAAACACACAATGGAACACCATCAGTCATGGATTGGCCCCCCCAGAACCTGGACCTCATCCCTGACGCAGTGTGGGATCATCTTGACAGAGAACAGAAAAAAAGACAGCCAACATTCAAAGAAGAGCTTTGAATGTCCTTTGAACTATTCCTAAAGACTACTTACAGAAATTACAATTACAATTGACTTTCAAGGTCATGAGAACTTTACAAACTCTGTATTTGCCTTATATACTGTATTTCCATTTATGTTTACACATCTTTCAATAAACCACTGCACCTATTTCCCATAGCAAAATATAAAGAAATGAGGTGTGGCTCAAGACAGGCTATATAAAGTACTGTGCAGACTTTTGCACAGTGCTTTATGTATAAAAACCAGAGGCACCCCAACTTTATGCTGTGCTTTTGGTGACCATTTTTGCTTAGATTTCTTAAATGATTCATGTATTTCCCACACACCTATCTTTGATCTGCACAGTTAAAATAAAAAAAAAAAAAAAACAGTTTCTCCACATAGAGATTTATCTACATTAATTAGTTTACATTCTTGCACTTTCAGAGCTGTAGCTCCATAGTCAAGCACAATAATCCGCAATCAGAAGTAAGGCTTAAAAGCAATAATTTTACACAGAATGGGAATTTCAGTTACCCATCAGTTAATACATTCATAACATCAAATCAAGAAAGAATAAATTTCAAATGAAGAAAAAAAAAACCTCTAAGAGCCACAATTCCAATTGGTCCACAGCAAACTGTGTGTGTGTGTGTGTGTGTGTGTCTGAAGCAAAACACAGCTAGCACCACTTATTGAAAAGAGAAAATAAAATAAAGCAGCAAACTGCAGGCATCAAACAGACACTCACATTTGTCTTTGTCTGACAATACAATTAACAGACAAACTCAGGACATGTCATGACAAAGTGCTTTTTTGTGAAGATGTAAATACAGATGTGCCTTGAAATTTTGGCTAAAACTTTGGTGTGTCTTGGGCAAAATGTTTTCTACATTTCTGCTACCCATTAAAATTCTGTCTGTCTGGTCAGTGTCCTCTGGCCATTAACACTGTATTTCGATACAGCCAAACAGCATGTTATGATTGTTCTCATTTCCCTATTTTCAGTTTCTTTTGTCAGACAACTGAAAGAAAGAAAAAGTGCTCCAAACATGGCCATTGAACACTAAAACAGCAGTAATTCTGAAGCAGCTGCACTGTGGCGATAAAATACTTATTCTATAAATGCTATATTGTTTGACAAAAATCTCCATAAATATAATCATTGGTAAATTACCCATGGTTCTAAAATAAGAGTGTTCTCCCTGGAATAATGACCCCTCCAGTCATTGTGGGAGTAGGGCTGAAATGACAGCCAGGCTAACCCCGCAGGGTGGCCTGTACATCTCCGAAAACAAGGAAGGTAATTTCAGTTAGTGATGCTTGTTGTTGTTTCTGGCTCTGGTGGTCACACGTGCTTGATGAGAAATGTCTGCCTTCTGGGTGGTTCATCCAAGGATGCATCCCATCATGCAATTAACTTTTCTTTGCTGATTGGTGTTTAAACCTTCCTTGATTATATGTATTTAAATATCTTTTGTTTTGGATTACACTGATTACAGCTTATAGCTGAAAAATCTTCTTTTTTTCCACAATAAACAACATGACTGTTTATCAGGGAGTGCTGGCACTCTCTCTGTTCAATCACTCCAGTAATGATCAGGTTAAAGAGTTAATCTGCATTACATGTTGCTGCGATAGAGACTGCTGTCATACAGAGTAGTTTGTTGAAAATCTGGTGAAGGTGTAGTTAACAAAAAAGCTATTCAATGACAAGCATATATGGAAACACCTAAATGAGCTGTCAAAACAGCTTTTCACCTTTCAGCATTCAACCAAATCTCTTTTCAGCGGGTTTCAGCTGGGTAGGTCCTTTCTCAGGTGTGCATCCACTGTTTCAGAGATCCACTGATTGATGATTTTTGCCAGGATCTTGGCTGACATTGATAGCAAAGTTATGCCCCATCAGTTCTGATAGTCACTGCGGTCACACAGATTTTTATAATGGTGCTGCTGGCCTGCCGGACCACTATGGTGGTTGCAGAATTTCAGCTTCTGAGTTTGGGCCTGCCAATTCAGTTTGTCGTAGCCAGAAGTGTTTATATTCTTAAGTAACTTAATTGCTGGTCAGTATGCTTTGAATTCCGGTCATTTATACTAAATTGAAAAGTGAACATTTATCATC
>VUQI01050912.1:3812-16258 GCA_015106735.1 Paratilapia polleni | reverse complement strand
AACATTTTTGGAAAAAAAAAAAAAAAAAAACTGCATAAAAAGTTAGGAATTAGAAAAAAAAAAATGCTCACAGTAAGTCATACATTTGGCAAAATGTTTGACTTACTAAGTAATTTTTCGAGAAATGAAGTCAAAAATTATTTATTTTTAAGTCAAAATTACTAGATCATGAGTCAACATGTTAATAAAGATCAAAATTGTGATAAAGTGTACTGCCATAGTCAAAAATAAATAAACAAACTTGCCATTAAATGTATCAAAATGTTAACTATAAATGCATGGTGGTGCAGTGGTTAGCGGTTCAAACCCCGCCCCCACCCCTCTGTGTGGCGTTTTCATGTTCTCCCCGTGTCTGTGTGGGTTCTCTCTGGGCACTCTGGCTTCATGCCACAGTCCAAAGACATGCATGTTAGGTTAATTGGTGTTTCTAAATTGCCAGTAGGTGTGAATGTGAGCGTGAATGGTTGCCTGTCTATGTGTCAACCCTGTGACAGACTGGTGATCTGTCCAGGGTGCACCCTGCCTTTTGCACTATGACAGCTGGGATTGGCTCCAACTCTTCCACGACCCTGAACTAAAATGGATGGATGTAGGCATTATTAATTTTTTTTTTTTTTTAAATGTTATAAATTAATTCATTCATTCATAAAATGTAATTTATTTACTTCATTATTAAGTCACGTGTTACTTACTTCCACATTAAACTTGCTATCTTAGTAATTTATTTAAGATTCACATTATTTGTTTTAATATTTTTGGTGCCTTTAATGGTAGACTTATTTACTGAGTCATTTCTTTAATTCTTTCTTTTTTTTTTTTAATTATAGCAGTGTCCGTCCTCCATAAAAATAAATGTTTCCTTATGAAGTCAAAGTCTTAAGCAAAAATGTGGACGTATTTATTACTATATCTCTTGATGATGTAGAAACTCCAGGTCTGTCTAGTAAAATAAAAAGTGAGAAAAAGTAGAGTCTATTTACTGCACGGATCATTAAATAGACAAACCGCAGCTGTCTGTGGCGTTTCAGAGATCTGGAGCCAAGCTAAATCACATCCTTTAGTTTTCTGTGAGTTTCATAAGACTCGTTTCTCCAAGCCCTGAAGTAACCACATGGTCTATCCACAGAAGCCATACTTTAGGATAATAATGTTTGTGTAATTATTTTATTCTATAGCTTATATCAGCTTTTCAACTTCCCTTGTAGAACGTCAGTGAATACAAAGTATGCTTTTAAACAACAAGACCTGATTCCTGTGTTCATGTCTAAAGTCTGGGCCACAAGTTCAGTGAAATTTGATCCAGGATATGTGGATGTAGAAGTGGGCTGGATGGCTGCCATGATTAGGGCTCATTACAAGGAAATCAGTATGCGTTTTGAGTTAAAGACATTAAGAGGAAAATAAACATAAATTTACACTATTTGGATCTCACCTGTGTGTGAGTCAATGACACATCTTTACTGTCATCAGTATCTGTAGGATCCTTTTCAGAGGGCCCTGTCACTTTCCCTTTCTCTTCCAAACACTGGCTTTTGTGCGCATGGATTCAACAGCTAGAAAGACCTAACACCTTTGAGGCTGAGGTACAAACCAATAAAAAATGTATGATTAAGAGTGAAAAGGCAGACCTTCTGGTAAAGAGCTAAATAAAGTAAATATATAATGTGAAACAGTGTGAAGACAGTAAAATGGTGTCAGAGTCAAAGGTGAGAGTAATTTCATCCTCTTTTCAAATGCTTTTAACAAACGCAGATAGGCAGGGAGACAGGTAGCATGGTGTGAAGGTGTATGTATTCATTCATGCATGCATGCATGCACACATATATATACAGTATCTGTGTGGAGGTGAGAAAACAAAAGGCGACCTGCTACATTTAAAAAACTTTCAGGAGGGAGGCCACGGATCACCTGAGGCTCTTATCTCAACAACACCTCTGGGCTCTCGGTGCGACAGCTTTAATGTGTCTAAATAAATGGCAGCCACTATTCTTCTGCTGGATCGAGCTTTAAGAGACAGACACCTTGGGAGAGAAGCAGGCGATCGCATGCATGCAAGTGTTTTTTTAATGGCTCTGGCTATTTTTCATCTATTTTCTGCACTTAGATCAGCTGATATCCCAGCTCCCAAAAAGAATGATGCTGGCTATTAAACACGGCTGAAAGAGCGCCACATCCTTTGACACGCAACAAGCTTTTTACAGACCTGGGTTAAACGCCAAATGAAAAATGGGTTTCTTTGTTTTGCTATAGACAGAAATACAAGATTTAATGTTTGTTTACAATGTAACCCTCCCTCAGGAGGATGAAACAAACACCAAGAACTGTTTTCAGCTGATTACAGGTCAAATCTTTATTTAAACTTTTCAATACAGGCCAAGATCAAGCAGTACTGACTTGTTGTAAGAGACCATAGAGGCAGTGCATTTAAATACTGATTCAGCTCATACTATGTAAGGACAGAATGGATTCTTTTAAAGTCAAAGCAAAACATGCTTAGTTTGCTCAATCATATAGTTATTGTCATATAAAACTGCATAATAATAATAATAATAACGGTACTGCAGCTTTTTAACCCGTGTGTCCTCTCACAGCTGTCAGGTTTGGTGGCTGATGATCAGTGCTGATGCTCTGATGCGAGAGTCTCTCTTCTCCCGGTTCTGCTTCAGCCTCCGGAGCACAGGGGCACTGCTGGTCTCACCTTCCCAGGGAGCATCTCCTGCTGCTGGAACACACGGCAGACCTGGTTGGGGATCTGTGCAGAGATTACCACATATTCATTTTAGGCACGAGTCTGAAAATGGGAGCTAAAGGATGGGCTAAAACAGCTGAAAGCAGATACGGAATAAAGAGCTTTGTTCTGATTATAAAACATAGGTAAGTCAGAGGGAGCGAAATGACTCTTGGCCTGGAAGGGATCTGGTTATTTCTCACTTTTGTGTCTGTATTTTTCCCTTTTAAAAGTGTATTTGCATAACTGCTTTCTTTTCAAAAGGTAAGTGGATGAAAAGAACTAAAAGTATTAATGCAAACAAATACTAAAAGCATGTATCTAGAAATTCTATTTATAAAAAATAATGAAAAGAAAAATTTTAAAGCATACATGTTACATCCTAGTAGGCACTTCATATTTGTAACTAGTCAAACGTCATGGCTGTAAGTTGCCACCAACCACTCAGGCTGCAGTCTCCATATCTGTCCTAGACTTAGGAAATCTATGCATTGAAACTTTGAGTATGATGAAAGGTATGATGTGTATTTATTTTTGGCAATAAACGTATTAATTGAGCTTTAAATTCTAAAACACGGATGTCTCACATTCATCTTAAACCCACCAGAACAGAAGATCTTTACAGTCAGTCAGTGTCACCAACTCAGTCCCTAACCAAATGTGAAAAATGGTCACAGTGAAGTTGACCTTTGACCTTTTTAGTTTAAACAGCCTGTTCTCAAACCCATGGCACCAGATTCTGTTTCTTTGTCATAAGCCCCTGGTGACATGAAAACAAGAACAAAGGTGACCTTAGGCGTCGGTGCTAAGGCACGCCACCCACAGCAATCATGAGACAAGTGCCACTCCCAGCTCGTCGTATATGGGCAGACCCCTTCTTTGTTAAACATTTAAATACACTGGGTGCATTTTTTTTTCAATGTGCAGGGTTAAGGATGTAAAGGAGTATTTGATGATGTCCTAAAATGAGAACACTTTGATATAAACTGTCAACTCTTCATCATTTCATACTATTAGAGATTTTGGTGAAATTTGTTTAGATGGCATATGAAGTCATGAAGTATGGCCAAAAGCTGTTTGATGAGGTCAGAGTGACGTTGACCTTTGACCACCAAATTCGACTCAGTTCATCCTTGTGTCAAATTGAAGGTTTGTGCCAAATTTGAAGCAATCTCCTGTAGGCATTTCTACGATATGGCCTTCATGAGAGGGCAAACGAAAACATAAGGCCACAACTGGCACCAGCGAGAAGCGATACAAATATGGCATATCTCTGCCCTAAACAGACCACTAGTATACAACAGACACAATATACAAACAACAACAGCAAAATCGATCCATTTAAGAAAACATCACACTGTCATTACAAACACAGAGGACAGGTCAGGTCAGCGCACCCTGTGGTTGAATTGAGGACGGCGGGTCCTGATTCTCTCCCATCGCTCTCCTCCTCCTCTGGAGCACCAGCAGGAGCTCTGCTTCACCCACATTTCGGCCAGTTCCCCTCCTGGATGGCAATCTGCGGTGGTGCTGACACTTCATGGTGTCCTGATGTGTTAAATATTTAAAAATGGATCAAACACAGCAGTTCAAGCTGCCAAACATCACTCACAGTTTAAAGGTTTTCTTTTCTGTTGTGACTTTTAGCCCATGGTGAAATTTGATTTTATAGCTATTACCAGCATTCCTTTCAGCTCCAGGATGGCTGACTTTCTGTTTTCACTTCTCTGGTCCTGTAAGAAAATTGTGGATTTGAAAAGAAACTCTCATTGACACAGGACAGAGTTGTCTTATTAAAGAAACTAAAATGAACAGCAGTGTAGAGGGATGACTGACCTTCCAGGAACTGTCGTCATCCTGTGGGAAGAAGAAGTTAGATTGTAGTTATGAGACTGAGTTCATATTCGTTTTTTTAAGCTATGCTTTTTTTTTTATCAGTTCCTTTGGACAACATTGAAACATCAAAAATGTAAATTCACAGTGCAGTTTGTCTACCTGTATTCTTTTAATGGGCCTCAGGATGATGCCTTTCTTTATTCTCTCCATCATTTCATCCACAGCTTTTGCCTTCATGTCCAACAAAGGCGCTGCTTCTTAAATAATAAAAATGGATAATTGGTGCTGAGATTGTGTGTTCTTTGAAATCAGTGTAGCATATTTTCCTTCATTTGACAACTTATACTGCATGTGCTGCAAGTGTATTTATCAAATGCACTGGTCATGACGTCAAAGATGAGATGTAGAATTAATGCTTTTCCAGGAACCGAGGAAAAAGATTAGATAAAGACGAGGGATCTTAATGATAATCGTAGATTAAAACGGAGTCCCTGTTAAATCTCAGTGCTTTATGCTGAAAATTATGTTGTGTGTTGTAAGACTCACTGTTTTGATCAGCACTGCATCCATCTTTCTTCCTGCTCTTCAGGAAATCACGCAAACTAAAGAGAGGCAGAGATGAAGAGAAAGCTCAAAGGGATTAAATCTTTGAAATCAATCGACTATAGAGTTTTATATGTGGACATTTCATTTTAAACCACTATCCTCATCAGTAGGGCTGCACAATCCTGTTTCAATTAACAGGAATGTAGCACAGTGAAAGTAGTGCCCTGTTGATTTAATTTTGCGTGAAGTTCTGGTATAATTTTTTTAATATATTTTTTTACTTACAATCTTCTTATATTATCTTCTAAAATATGTGCTGAATTTAGGTGACCAATTGTATTTTGATGCAAAGATTTGTACAGATGTGAAGATGTGAAAGCAGTGTTCTGTTTACATGTCATTTTTGTCACTAAAATCAATGAATAATTGTGACAAATAATCATGATCTTGATACTGATCAAAATGATCGTGATTATCATTTTGACCATAATCGTGCAGCCCTACTCGCCAGCATAATCACAACCAACTTAACACGGCTAATGTATGTTCATATTTTTCTATGCTAAGGTAAGGGAAAAAAACAACTGAAACAATATTTGAAACCATCCTGTCAAACACAGACTTCCTTTCTTAACAGCAGAGGAATCTGCTGCTCTAGTTTAACATACTTGGTAACAGTAGTGGGAGGCGGAGGAGGTGGAGGAGGCGGAGGAGGGGGAGGAGGCAGTGTAGCTGGGGCAGGAATGGATTTCTCTCCTGGTTCATCAGTTTTTTCGTCCCTGTTGAGTGTCTCTTGAAATTGTTTCACTATGAAGAAAGAGAGTGTTGAGAGAGAAGTAAAACACTAAACTGGTGCATATAAAGAATTGTTGGAAACATCTGCTGACTCGGACTCAAAGACAGGCTTAAGGAGGACTTTCTGGTCCTTAGATAATGAAGAAATGGAGATGTGCAAGGATGTGAGGGGAAAATGTTTCAAACAGCCCAATCTAGTGTGAGCAATGACAACTGACTTAGTAGGTGTAGGTAAGGATGCTTTGGACCCTACATACAATATATGGACAAAAGTACTGGACTACCTACACATTACACCTACAGAAGCTGCTCAGCGAAAGAAACCCATGCCATGAAGCTCCCTGCGCACAGTTTTTGTGCTGATGTTAATGCCAGAGGGGGTTTGGAGCTCTGCAGTTATTGAATCAGCAGAGTGTTGGTGACTTTTACGCACTATGTGCATCAGCACTCAGTGACCACGCTCTGTCACATTACGTGGTCTGTCACTTCATGGCTGAGTTGCTGTGGTTGATAAACGTTTCCACTTTGCAATAACACCACTTACAGTTGATCGTGAATATCTAGGAGGGAAGAAATTTTACAAACTAACTTGTTGCAATGGTGGCATCCTGTTACAGTACCACACTCAGACTCACTGAGCTCTTTAGAACGACCCATTCTTTCACAAATGTTTGTAAACACAGACTGCATGGCTAGGTGCTTGATTTTATACACCTGAATTCAAACATTAAGATGTGTGACCCAGAGACAGAATAAAACATGGGCATAGCCTCCAGGTTGGAAAAATGAAGCCAATGCGAAAGTGACTTAAACCTGCGTTCTGTCTGAAGGCCACCAGATGGCGATAGCTGTGGCTGCAAAAATACTTTTGGTCCAATAGAAATCTATGGGACAACAGTTTTCTGACTTGACCTCTGTAAACACTTTCCTGATGAGTTTATGGGCTCAGTCACTCATTTCAGGTCATATTTAATAAAAAAAAAAAAAAAAAAACATTGTCTGTTTTGAAAATCTTGGTCATACCATGTTTCAAAATGGTATGCTCATTAGCTAATGACTTATGATTGACAAGTTATTAGTCATACAGCCAGCTGTTTCACAGTCAGACCCACCCCTCCTCATTGCATCTGGTTTTCTGAAACCAGGATTTCAACAGTGGAAATGCTAAAAATGGGACTTCAGAAGCCAATGGATGAAGTCATAGGTACCTACAGTATGTCCACCTTTTATACTGTCTATGGTGTGGCCCAATATTTTTGTCCATTGTATTTGAGGTATCGTGTTGTTTGGAACTGAAGTGGGATTTAACATAGCAACAGCCCAATCAGGTAAAACATATATCCAATTTAAACTCATATGAAACTTAAACGTCTTTTTAAGGCGCTGGTTCTCAAACTGTGGAGTGAGCCGCACTGATGGGGCCCACCTAGAAGAGGTGTGGACAACCAGGAGAAAAACGTGGAGTGAAAATTAGGTGAATTATTAAGATTTTTGGGGGAAGATGAACAAACAAGAGTTTGCTGACACTGTCGTGCTTACCTTTATTTCACTAAAACTGACTTAGGATTCTTCTTTATTCTTAATGATTAATAAATCCTGTAGGGCGTGGTGGTGTGTGAACATTTTACAGCTACTGAAAAGCAGCATCCAAGCAAAGGTTTGAGGATCACTGCCTTAATGGAACCATATTTTTCAAAATAATCTCCACCACACATCAGAAGGAGTGGCATTAACTACCTAAACCTTTACATTAGTTTTCTAAAATGTATTCCATATAGAGGGGTTTTTTTACAGCCAGCAGTAGATAAGCTTGTATCTTCAGGCACACGCAGGTACCTTGCTCCTGGAGCTGTGTGACTGAGCTGTTAGCCTCAGATAGCTGAGTCTCTAAAGTCTTCCTCTCCTCCTTGCTCCTCTCCAGCTGCTCTCTCAGGTTCTGCAGCTCAGACAGGGTGCTGCTCTCCTCCACAGCACTCTGGCTCTGTTTTAACTGACCACAGGAAAGCAGAGGCATGATGAAGATACCAGTTATTTACATTTTGCTCTAGTGTTGTGACACTCTCTGTCATCACATTTACACACCTGGTCGTGGTAGTAGAGTTGTATATCACACAGGGCTGTGCTGATTTTGGATATTTCTTCCAGTGCCTGCTGCAGCTGCACCTGCAGCTTCAGGTCTGTCTCTGAGCTTTCGGCCACCTTCTGCTCCAGCATCATCTGACGGGACAAACCAAATCAAGCTTTGACAGTTTCAACACATCTTTAGGACTCTTTGTTTCTAAGAAAATTGAAAAGAAATACGTCACTGACAATGAACCATAATTAGAGGAAAAATGAAGTGAGATCTAAAGGACTGGTTGCTGATTGTCTCCCACCAGGAGGTTGTCAAACCGCAATTTGACTGAACAATGACTTGGAAGCTTTGTTATGTATTACTCATCGGCTTCACGGAAGAGCAGCGACAATGCAAACAGGGTTATCTTGCTGTGAGACAAAGCATCATTGTTCTGGGAATGTAGAAAAATATGTCAGACTTTGCCTTGAATCATTTGGAAAATGTGTTTCTTTCTTCTGTGGTGTGAGAATTGAATACACCAGCTGTGCTTAATCATTAGCGTGCAGAGCTCCTCAATCAGCAGAGTGCTCTATACAAACCTTTTTGCTCTTTTGCATGAGCTTTTGCGACATGGGTTAATGCTGTAGTAAATGTATATAGGTAAAATGCTGGGTTTGATCAGATTTGATTAGTTTTTGAGGGTGGCAAAGTGATGCAGTGTTTAGCACTGTTGCCTCACAGCAAGAACGTTCCTGGTTTGAACCTTCTGATCGTCTGGGGCTTTTACATGTTTGCAAGTTCTCCATGCACCCGCATAGGTTTGGGGTACTCTGGTTTCCTCCCATTGTCCAAAGATACGCATTTTATGTTTTTTGGTGCTTGTAAATTGGTTGTAGGTGTGGATGTGTGAGTGTACGGTTGTCTGTCTGTCTGTGTTGGCCACGTGACAAACAAGTGGCCAATAGAGATATGCTCATGCTCCCCTGCAACACTAACTTGGATAAACAGTTAAGAAAAGTAATGGATGGATTGATTAGATACCCTTAATCCCCATAAATGTCATTTGCATAATAACAAGAGACAAGTCGACAGTTCTTTGCTGATGTACTGCTACAACAAACAGATACAGGACAATAATATGGTTCAGAAGCCCACTTTCCCAGTCAAAAATCAGTGTATTTAATACAACCGATCAGTGTTGGGTTAAGTTCCTTTTTAAGGTAACTAAAGTTAAAGATTAGTGTCATTAAACAATAAGCTCATCCGTTAGCCAAAATAAAAGCTAGCATTTGCCGTTTCGTATCTGTAGCATCATTTTTCCTCCTCACTGGGCTTCACCATCAGTGCTGTTGAGCTGTGCTTAGCTCGAAGTGCTTTAAAATTACACAAATGTGAGGGTAATGCTGCAGAGTGGAATCCAAATGCAGGACACCAAGGCAGGTTAAATAAACAAAAGACAAGTTGCATACACCAAGAAACACAAAGTCCTAAAGGTGATACCAAAACAAAACAAGAATCCAAAAACAGGGGCACAGGAAGCACAGAGAACAACATACAGAGCACAAATACATTATCGGACAAAGACTATATATACACACAAGGCTGACTGTACAATGAGACACAGGTGGGACCAGTGAATCAGAGGGAAGACAGGCAGTCAAGGCAGAGAAGTCACACAAGGAAAAGCAATTACCAAAATAAAACAGGAAGTGGAAACATGGAAGACAAAGAAATGCAGGAACACCAGCATGAACATTAGAAACATGAGAAAAGAACAAACAGTCAAATCAAAACAGGGACCAAACCTACTGTATGGACGCCTCTTAATCTTTGAATTTTGGTGTTTTTAGTCTCATTGCCACCGGTATATAAAATCAAGCATCTAGCCAAACATTTGTGAAAGAATGAGTCGTTTTAAAAAGCTCACTGAATTCAAGCGTGGTACTGGAATAGGATGCCACTGTTGCAACAAGTCAGTTTGTGACATTTCTTCCCTCTTAGATATTCCACCATCAGTTGTAAGTGGTATTATTGCAAAGTGAAAGTGTTTATAATCCCCAGCAACTCAGGCATGAAGTGTCAGACCACGTAGCTACAGAGCGCAGTCACTGGGGGTCATAGTTCGTAAAAGTCACCAACGCTCTGCTGACTCAATAACTGCAGAGCTCCAAACCTCCTCTGGCATTAACATCAGCACAAAAACTGTGTGCAGGGAGCTTCATGGCATGGGTTTCCATAGCCGAGCAGCTCCTGCAGGTGTAATGCGTAGCTGGCCCAGTACTTTGACTGACCACACCTAAAGAAGTGACCTTAAAGAGGAACAAGATATGAACCAGAACCTTAGAGATGGCCTGATCATGAATCCACGCTCCCTCACAACAAGCCAGACACCTCTTTTTTTATTTATTTATTTATTTTTATTTGCCACTAAGGAATGTGAAATTTGCTGATTTTTTTAAAGTATAGATTTCTAGTTGTTCTTTTAATTTCTTTTCTTTATAAATGACAGAAACAGACAAACCTAAAACAAAATCACCTAACAAAAAACCTGCCATGTGTAATTTGTGTGTAATTGCCTCTAATACCCTTTAATCCCCCAAAACAATACAAGGGACGTGACCTCAGTGCAGTCTGCTAGTAATGGGTGTCTCTCTGATAAATTTTATGGATATTTTTTGAGAGCAGGTCCGTGATCAGAGAACAGGAAGTGTGAGAAAATGAGGTTTTCATTTCTGTGTTTTTACTGTCTGAACAAACTGAAGCAGCAGGTTTGGTCGAGCTCTGTGTCAGCACATGCAACACGAGGCTCTGCACTGCAAATTACACCGCTCTAATCTCTGGTCTCCCTTCAGCAGAGAGCAATTTTCACACAGCAATTAGCACAATTATTTCATACATACAAACACGCAGGCCCAAGCACACACTGCAACACAAAGGAACAAAGAAACACACACAGAAAAAGCTTCAAATCGTTTCCTGTTTGAGGCCCTGCATCATTATACCACCATGCATCACAGAGGAGAGGTGTGAATGGTTGTTGTTTTCAAAACACATGAAAACAGACAAATAGTAGTGCACACAAGAGGCATTCAGCACAGGGGGGTCTTTTACCATGAATTGAGAGTAAAGGGGTTGAATTGTGTGGAGAGTCGGGGGTCCTTTTCACAGGTAAGGACCCCTGTGAGGCAGCCCATTGTGCGCCTGTCCAGTAAATGGAGGATGCTGCGCACAAAGGCGACAATTGCTATATGCTCAGCAAAACATAAAGGTGTCAGGCAAAGACAGGTTGTGCTTAAAGACCACTATTCTCCTTCGGCAGCAGTGATGACCACTAATTATGGAGAAGGGAGGGGCTAAATGGGAAGGGAAGGGAGACACGTTTTTTTGAAAGAAAAGCCCTTCATTATAGGAGCAGCTGGGACAGCAAAAACTGTGCTGTGCATGTGTGTGTATTCTGTTTGGGTATGTGTCTTTTAAGTGAATTGATGTTTTTCGCTAATGTGTACAAGAGCGTGTGTGCTTTTGTCTTATGTGTGTGAAGGCCACGCCTCATGGAGACAGCGCAGATTTGACCAAAGTGTCATCGGTGTGAAAACGAAGAATGGAGACCCCTTCTGCTGTCCCGCCACATCAGCTGCTCCGTGACAGCGGAAATGTACGTTTGTGTGTGTTTGTGTGATTGTGTGCATTCCCGTCCCTCCCCTTTCGTAGGAGTGTCCGTCTGTTCGCTGTAGCCGCCCCGAAGGTCAGCGCTAACACCCCTTGTCCCTTCCTGTGGCACGACCTGTCACCCTCAGTATCTATAGGTGTGAATATATGACAAAATGTTTTGTGCCGTGCTGAAAACACACACACACATACACATGCATGCGCTCGCACCTGGGTGGCAAAGACTTCAACGTGTTGCCGAAGGCCCTGCTCCAGATCCAGCTTCTGAGACATTTCTGTGAACTCCTCTGTGACAAGCTGGGACACTGGACATGCACACAAAGGAAAAAATATACAAAACAAGCATTGATGATGGGATTCAGAGGATTCGTGATGCTTTTGATTTAGAAACCGACTCCTGATTGCTTAATAGATTTGGTGAAAATTAATTGTATGTCATTTATAAGGCAAAAATGCTGAATATAACAAATACAGCTCCACATCTCAGTGTATAAAACTTAAACAAATTGTATAACCCCCCCCCCCAAAAAAAATGTGATGTGTTTTAGACTTGTGTGTAATTTGGGTGAAATGATCCTTTAAATGCTCTTAAGAATCAGATTTTTGTTAAACAGACGAATGAATGAAACAAGGAAAGAAATCATCTCTAGAAATTCATGAAAGGCGTTTTTTTTTTTTTCCAAAAATGAATCAAAAGTAATCATTAACTGCAGTCTTGTATAATGAGGACTTACCTCGTTTGAGTTTATTCATGGTCTTGTTTTGTTTGTTCATTTTCCTCAGAATGGCTTCTTTCTCCTCAACCTCCAGAGCAAG
>VUQI01050896.1:6420-31562 GCA_015106735.1 Paratilapia polleni | reverse complement strand
ACCATGCACGTCCAAGAAGGACTGAAGTTGATTGAAAACAACCTTTTCCAAAATTTTGGACAAATAAGGTAGTTTAGATATTGGCCTGTAATTAGACAATACATTTGGGTCAAGGTTTTTCTTTTTAATTATGCATTACCTGCATAATGTTTCATTCTGGCTGCGGTCGTTACAGTATGCTTAGCTAACTGTTGCTGCTTGTAGCTTCACATGGCTTCCTGGTGAGGGGCACTGTGATTGGTGTGATCCCACCATGAAATGGCCTGTAGTTACACTAAGTAGCCTATGGTGATTGTGAGTTGAGAACTAGCAAAACCTGAATGGTCTTCAAACAGTGCTATGCCAGAATGCCTCTTGTGTAGACACAGATGGAGGACTGAAGCTCCTGCGGCTCTGCTAACATGCTGCTCATGCTACAATTCCTGTGTAGACACAGTGTATGAGAAGCTCAAGCTCTCTTGTGAATTAAATACAGCTTAAGACTGGTTAGTTTGGCACTGGATATAACAGCAGGAGGTAGTTAATCTGACAAAAACAAATCTGACATATTTACACTTTGGTTTTTGTAGAAAAAATCAAACAAGATCTAACATGTTAATTGATATGTGGGTTTCACATTTTCCTTGTTTAAAGGTTGTAAGGCCTCAGTCACACAGGCCCAGAAACCGGTCACCGACCCCCTGGCAGCCACAGGTCGCTATGGAAAAATGTGTATTCACCGACTGCATGGTGAATGATCACTGGATGTTGCTGGCTGTCGCTAGGTGCAATAGGTTAAAAACAGGGTGCTGCACCAAAAACCTCCTTGTGATTGCTTTGGCCACTAGCAGATTACTGCAGTTGCCCATAGTTTGTACGGAAGGTGCCAACTTGTCTGCAAACACTCACCAACTACTTGCAGAGCCACCTCAAGAAACCACTCACCAACCGATTGGGGAATATGCATTTTTCTCTAGCAGCCTATGGGGCCAATGACCAGTCTCTAGGTCCGCGTGACTGAGGCTCTAGCAACAGATTTCACAGCGACTGCCAGCAAACTCCAGCAACCACTCACCAACAGGTCGGGGAATACATGTTTTTCACGGTCACAGACTGATCTCTAGGCTTATGTGAGGCCTAATGGACTCAAATAAATTGCAGTGACGTTAAAGACTTGACATAAGTGTCTACAGGATGGTATGGTGTACAGTGGTACAATGAACAGTTTTATTATTGCTTATTTTGGTATGTCAACCAAATTGTTCTAAATCCAAAAACTGTGTTGAAATACTGTTTGCAATCAGCAAAGCCCCTGTTTGTTGAGCAGCATAGGTCACAATACAATAGGTGGGTTTTTTTTGTTTGTTTGTTTATTTTTTTTGGTTCTAAAACAGATTGCTCCTTAGTGAATTTTTAAAGGCAGAATTTGTTAGACAAAGTGATCCTTAAATCACTGGTATTGATCAGCCCTCCCATCAAAGTTATTTTTTAGCTTCTTTAACTTTTCTGTCCAAAGTCCAGCTCAAATAGATGAATACACTGCTTAGTAATGGAAAACAAAAACACTGAGGACAAGAAGACTTCACAAGAGACAAAATAAAACTAACTACCCTTGTCATAGGATTTCAGCTGCTATGCTAGAAAAGATGATAACTCCAGCCATCTGCCAGCTTCGCTTGATTGCTTGACAAACAAATGTAGCCAAGGGGGAAACACTCAGCATGACGGATTCCAGTATGCTTAATGAAATGCTGCTGTTGTGCACTGCCACTGCTGACAAACTGCGGCCTGCATAAAGGTCGCTATAAATCAAGTCCCTCACTCCCAGACTGTTGCATTTCTGACCCCAATCAAGTACATAAATATCCCCACAAGCATGCACATACATGACTTTCATTTTGAGACTCTGCTTTTTGACAGCAATTTATGATCAGGTTTTGGTTTTACTTCCTTGAATATGTTTTCATACGTTTAAAAAAAAAAAAAAAAAACGTGTAGAGTAATCTAATATTTTAAGTAATATTTTCCTGGACATTTTCATGTTTTATGACATCGACTAGATTTAGGTGTTCCACTGTAGATTAGGCACAATAAGCAATTTATAGACATCACTTCTGGGGTCTACAAACTGGTCCATTAATAAAAATAAAATATTCATTTTTTGCTAATTAAATCAATTATTAGTTGCAGTCAAACACAGCTTCACTTCACAATACTATAATATCTAACGCCTTTTTTTTCCAGATCCTGCTTGATATTTTTAAAAGCCTCTGAGTTGTGATGGTAATGCTGACTCACTCACTACATGACAGTGGGTAACAGGTGCACAGATACCAGATGTCTGGAAAATCACGGTGCAGGGTGCAGCAGGCATTGCACAGCAATCAATAAAGCAGCATGCATGCGGAGGTGGTCAAACAGTGTTGTGATTTCAATTCTTCTTCATGTGGTTTAAAACAACCGGGCATGAAAACAAGTGAAGTGAGCTATTGACATAACACCTACAAGTTAGCCTGCAGCAATAAAGTTTGGATTGAAAAGGCATTAACTGTGTAGTGTAGCAGCAAATCATGTGCGTTGGCCCCTCAATCAAAATGCACCCATCAGCCTGAAGGCGCACGAGCAGCTGGAATATGCCAAACAGCTGGTTTGAGGTACAAGTAAACAGCTGCTTTCAGTCTGCGCTCTGGGAAAACATAACAGGACGCAAATTAGGCTGATCTTCAATAACGGGGACAGTTTGTACATTGAGCTTATTGCCGTTGTCTGATGGGATAAACTTATCTTTAAAATGTCAGATGTTCAACAACTAAAAGTAAGCCTTTGTTATAGCTTTTGTGGATATTGATTTGGAAGTTTTTAAAGTGTTTTTTGAAAAGCTGGGGAATTACTCAGTTATATAGTATATAGGTTTTCAGTTCCTATTGTGTCAGTATGATCATAAAGTGATATTGCATTTCATAAAATATGATTTTATGATTCAAGCAAGTTGAAAATAAAATCTAACAATTGAGTTAAGGACTTTTTTTTACATGTCTAAGAAGTCTTGGAGTTTTGTTTGAAATATGGATTTTTAAAAATAACTTTAAACTGTATTTCATTTAGGCAAAATCTTTTATTTAATCATGATACATTGGAAGGTATTGCATATCGAGTTCTTTAAAAAGCATGTAAGTAAAACTTGCGACAAAGCAGCCTGAAGTCCAGAGTACAACACTGACTGCAAACATTATGGACTGTTAGTTTCCAGTTCAACCTCAGTGGCTCCTTATGGTAGTGGTTAACACATTTGCCTAACACGCAAAAGATTCCTCATTTGAAACCAGGAGGAGACACAAATTCCCGGGAGGGTTGTGTCAGGAAGGGCATCTGGTGTAAAAATCTGCCAAATCAAACCTGCAGTACCATCTGCTGTGGTGACCCCTTATGAATAAGGGAGCAGCTGAAAGAACTCTGTAAGCTCAAATTAGATAAACTGCAGTTTATCATGAGTTGGATTGTATTTATACCAAAAAAAAAAAAAAAATCACTGTCCAGTAACCAATAACCAGTAATCTTCAAAAGAAGATTCAGTAGTTTGTATTTGGCAACACGACTCTGTTTTAGGACCTCCCCACCCTTTCATACATGTAAAGGGTGGTGCATACATGGATAGTCGGAGGTGGGGAGAGCAGCAGTAAGACCCAGCACAGAACAGAGCAACCATCAGTTACAGACACTGATGAGTCAGATACGGCACGAAAGAGGAGCTGGAGGTGGGTTGCAAAGCAGCTTGCTGATATGCAGCAACTGTGGGCAAGTTAAAGCAACTTAAATAGCATGCCCTATCTGAGATATTGGATGTGTGGAAAAGGTATCAGCTGATGTGAGCAGCTGATTTGCTGGGCCTGCAGCATGACTTCTTGGCCTGACTGGACTAAAGCTTGATTTCTTTTAAAGAAAGTCGTAATCCCAAAAATTGAATCTGCCAAGAAAATTGCAATAAGTAAATATCTCTAAAGTTAAAAAAAAAAAAAATCATTATTTTGGTGGTAAAGCAACTCCTAATAAAGTCGTTATCAGACTAATAGATCAGCCAGGGCTAGGTTTAATAACTTTGAACCATGTCTCTCAGTCCAAACTTTGTCCACCAGAGAGTAGTTACAAGAATATTATTGTATGGCTTAATTTGTATGTGGCTGGAATTCTGTTTGTACCAGCCCTTCAAGTCTCAGTCCTTATATGACCTGCAGGATTACGATGACTAAAGATTTGAGGATGATGTACAATATCTAAGTATTTGAGATTTACTTTGGCAGATGGTTTCATTTTTTTTATCATGCAGCATAAATCATTGCTTAAAATATGTAGGAGAAAATATATTAAAACGGAACGCCCAACAGTAACCTTAAAATACTTCTAAAGTCAAGGTGAACTGAAGTGAATCTTTGCATCATGCAGCCCCACACTTTGAAGTTAATGAGACAACAGAAGCACTCACTGGAGGAGCGCCAATGTTTAGTTAAACTGAGAACTCAAAACAGTCTGAAATATTACCATGACAACAGGGACTCTTTCTGGTTAGTCTTTTGAATGCCTCTCCTCTGCTAGAGATAAATCTCTCAGTCCATTATTTTTCTTCTTTCTTTCCCCCAATTTCAGCCGAGGCAAACAAATCATTAGTTGTTCAACAACAGAGCCGTCTATGCCCTTGAAGGAGGATGTTTGCCATGCCAGAGAACAATTAGACATAAACACAGGGAAAGCTGGAGAACAAGCGTCTGAGCTGTTTCTGAACAGTGTCACACTTAAGCCAGAAGCTCATACATTCGCTGACATCAAGCATACTGAGCTCCACACACACTGTACTGCAAGCGAACGGGTGAGATAATAGCCGATGTATCCCATGGTAACGTCTTCGCTGTCATTACCCCTTTAGGCATCTGGATGCAGACTTGATGAGCTGCAATTTCCTGTGCAGGCACAACACCTTGGGGTTTTTTGCCACCCATTTTCAAGTACAATGTGCTTCACTTGCACACAGAATCCCAGACAGTCAACAACAGCTATCCAACTATCATGCTTGGTGGACAGAAATCACGCTGTGCAGATTTCTCCACATTACCGAGAGGACTTCCCACTGAGGCACTACAGTTAGTCTCAGCCTCATGAGTATGTGCTTACTGTGCAGGAAGCAATCACTTGGTATAATAAACCTGCCAAGTCAAAGTACATTATCTGCTTTGTTGCCATTAGGACTGGGAGATATGGCTAAAAGAACCCATATCTTGATATGCTTTAGAAAAATGGCGATGCATGTTACGATATATTATGATGCTCATTTCCGACTCTATATGTTTAATGTACTAGAGTAGCTTTGCATGATTCACAGTTCAAAATAATCCTTCTTTATCTTACACTGGACCTTGCTGCAGGTCCTCAGGTTATCCACTGCCTGAAACAAATCGAATATTTAAATGACAGGTGGGTGGGGCTTTTGTGCTCCAGACAAATCTGCGTGCCTGAGATGATTGCAAACAGATTGTTTAAAGCAGTTTGAAGCCTGAACTTTTCAAGTACTACACAGGGATTACTTGTACATACACTGACCTCATTATTTGCACTCTACTAGAGATGCTTTGCATGATTCACAGTTCAAAATAATCCTTATTCATCTTATACTGGGTCTTGGTGCAGCCACTCAGTTTGTCCTCTATCTGAAACAACCAGCTTCATCTCTTCTCCCTTTAAGGCAATTTTCTTCTGACTGGCTGCCCTGTGTAAACAGAGAGTTTAAATAGTGGGTAGGTATGACTTCTGTGCCATACCTACCTACTCTGCCCCAAAGTAGGAAAAGCTATTGGAATCTGTTTAGAGTAGTCTGAAGCTTATTCAGTTTTTGGCTCATGGAGATTACCATGGTTCTGTACTTAGATAAAAAAAAAAAAAAAGTTTCTGTAGATGAATAAAAATAATAATAATAAAAAAGAAATCAGCACAATAGTGGCATTGCAGCAGTGGTTTGTCAGTCAATCCATCCCCTTTAAGGAGACGGCTTAATCATCTCTTGTTGTGGGAAGTGAGTGACTCTCCACTTGTGAGTGTGTGAAAATGATGCTACCATTGTGAAATGCAGCCAACAGCGGTGATTAAGTTATTGAAATCAGCCATAAAGTGTCTAGATAGGCCCCAAAATTCAGTGATCCAAATGTTGTGTATCATGTTCACTGCCCCATAAAAAGAGACAGCGGTGTCTCTCTGCCTCACATCATCATTGTAGAGTTGGTGCCGGCAGTAAAGGCTAGTTAGTAGTCAGGAGTCAGGCTAGAAAAAGGAAATTTAGAGCAGCTCTCTCTTGCACATTGGTGCATGTGTGCAGATCTGTGCTCTTTTTTTTTTTAATGCTAAAATATGGTCACTTTAAAATACATCTACCAATATTCACCATTTGCAGTATTCTGAAAATGATCATTTCTTAGATCTTATATAAAATTTTTTTGTACTTTTTGATATCTTTGATAATTTTCCCAGTCCTAGCTTTCATGTATCTTCCAAACTGTTATATGCTAAATCCCATACTAGAGGTTAAATAATTTTAAAGGTACAGTCAGTCATTTTTTTAAAAGGTTATTTAATAGAAAAAAAGAATATTGTACTCATAAATATACACAGATTAGTGTGTAATTATGTCTTCCAAGAAATTGATGCATTCTCATAAAATTAGGATTAATCCATTAAAAATACATAGGAGCGGGCGCTGGTTTGTGGAAGCCTCCATATTGCCCCGCTATCTTGAATACAGTGGCTGATGGACATCTCCTTTCTGCCTAATCGTGTTTTACGTGTTTATGTGGCTAGAGACCAGACACATACGTAGTATGCCAAAGGCGGAGAAGATAATTCGTAGGCGTTTGCGTGCCGTGGAGGCAAATTTTAATTTGTGCCTACACCTTCAGACTCAAGATATGAAGCATCATACCTATGTTTTATCATCTGAGAAAGGGTCCCCTTCATCAAAGAAGTGACAATGCGAAGGAAAGAGACAACGTGACCAGCGTTGGGATAAAACGAGAGTAAATATAGGCACAGTAGCCTTTCTCAGATGGAAGGAGTTGCAGAGAGAGATGGCTTTTAAAAGTGACGCCTGCTGTTGCCTGCTGTCGCCTGCTTTCTGCTCGACAGGTAGTTCAAGCTAAACTTAGTTTGAAAAAAGAAAAAGTTTGTCTCTCTCTTTTTAAAAACAAAAAACAAAAAATGTGCGACCGCTGCAGCTAGGATTATGCACTTGAATTAAATCAATTAAACTCTGCCTCTCTCTCCCATAGTATGTCTTTTGTCCTGTCTCCCTCTGCTCTCTTCTCTTTCCCCTCACCCCCAACCGGTCGTGGCAGATGGCTGCCCCTCCCTGAGCCTGGTTCTGCCAGAGGTTTTTTTTCCTGTTAAAAGGGAGTTTTTCCTTCCCCCTGTCGCCAAGTGCTTGCTCATAGAGGGTTGTCTGATTGTTTGGGTTTTCTCTCTAATATTGTACAGTCTTTACCCCACGACATAAAGCACCTTGAGGCGACTGCTGTTGCAATTTGATGCTATATAAATAAAATTGAATTGAAGTGAACTGAATTGAATTGAACTGAATTGAATTGGTTACCTTGCTGAAAAGTTGGAGGTGTGCAGCTTGCGGCTGCTCCTTCTTGTTCTGTTCCTCCCTGCACAATTCTAAATTTATCAGCTGTAGCATGGCAGTTTTGCACAATCCTATTAGCTTTGTAACACACATGAAAAACTACTTTAATTTCTTACAAGGGTGTAGAATTTAGTAGAGACAAAAAAGGGGGCTTATTATAATATCCATCAACTACTGAATTTTTACTGGTAAATAATTTTGACCAAAATTGAAAAAATAACTGTGGTTGTTCATCAGTTTCAAGTAAAGGGAACAGTTAACATATTTTGTTTACTTCTATGAGTCCTACTGCATCATTGCTAAAAGGACTGGCTTGCTGTTTCTGGCTAACTACATGTGCATGTAGACTGAGACACCATCCTTATACTGTAATTTGTGAAATTGCATCTTGTATTGATTGATTGGGTGACAGTGTATATTATTTGTCAATACAGAACAGTTCAGTAATAATTGGAAGCAATGGGCAACCCAGTCGTAATGTTTGTTGCTCCCTATGTGTCACATCCTTTCCTTTGAGTTAAATAAATACTTGTACTAGAGTAGCAGAAACAGTTAATACTTGTTAAAATTGCATTCACGCAGGGCATTTTCATTTAGGTAAACCAATTATTATGCACTAAATTAAATTTCTGTGTCTTAAGTTTTGTTACTGGACTGCAGTTGCAGAGGTAGACTTTTTAACAGCTCAGATAAAGAAACAAGATGTTTATTGTCACTCCGATTATGCAAATACAGTCATGTGAAATACATAAACTGGAAGGCTCCAATGTAATATGTAGCAATATAATTAAACATTTAAATTAAAAACAGTAGTCAAAAAAGTTTAAAATAAGGACGAATAAATAGTACAAAAATAATATCAAAGGCAGTGTAATATACATAAAAAAGGCAATGTACAGAGATGGCATGCACTTGTGCAGTATGTATTACTCATATGTTGTGTGTGCTTGTAATTTATTCAGTAGTCTTATGGCTTGTGGGGAAAAAACTGTTCCTCTGCTGGTGTCTCATTTGTGGATCCTGTGTCTGTTACCAGAGGGCACCAACTTCTTCATACGGGTCCATTTAGGGGCCAGTTCACCCCTTTTTCCCCCCAGTACTTCTCATACTATCTTTCCATTTACGAAGTTTTATGGTTGTATCTAGGTGAAGAAGAGTTTCTGAAATGATATCTCTGCAGCTTGCCCTTGAACTAATTTGTTAAGCATATGGATTTCTCTTCTCAAAATATGATACTCAGGCATAAATAAATACCTCAGCGAAGAGTTTGCAGAAAATGTTCAGTTTGCTTTGACGTAAAATGAAGTCAGCTCTAATAAAGCTGTGGATAATGAACAGTAACACTGTGAGTACCTTTTGCAAAAGTGTTATAATTAAATCCAAAGTAGGAGCGCTGTACTCCTAACATTGTACAACTAACAAAGAGAACTACTGCACAGGGAATAAATTACTGAATGTAAATACACTGAGTGACTGTTACAAAATAGTTCAACTATAAATCATATAAAAACAAGTTTTGACTTTAATATATCTTAATAAATATAATGATAATAGAGCGCTTCCAGGGTGTTTTGTTTACAGGTCCTTTTGAAGTAGTAAATCTTAAATGAAATGTTAGAGCTCTCTTTTATGTGAAGCAATCAACCATTACATCTTGAAATACCCTATGATTTCTCTGATGCTTTCACTTTGTCAGTTTATTTTAGTTTATCATCTCAATCCAGTTTTCAGTCCAACTTGTTTAAACCTGTGCACATCCTTATCGGCTATCCGTGCCAAAGGGATTGTGTGATATACTGCCAGGAAAACAGGGCATGTGGGTGGTGTGTTTAAAAGAGGTGGTATTAGGTAAAGTGAGTGTGTGCCAAGCTTTTTTTTTTATTATTATTTTGTTGAGTGTTTCACGTTTTGTGTTCAGATCCAGGAGTTTGAGCACATCAACGGGCGGTGGAGTCTTCCAGAGCTCAAGTCTGAGGTCAGCATAGACAAATCCTCCTCCAGGGCCTCCTCTCCTGCAGTGAAAACTGCCACACCTACCCCTGATGCCAGCTACAACAACACACCATGCACCTCTAAGCCAGGTAACCAACAATATACATAAACCAAGTCCAGCAGAGGGTGCTCCACATACATAAAAACTGTTGTTGATCTGCAATGTGCAAATGTGTTTATTTGTATGAACACATGCAGCGACCCCTGCTCCTGCAGAGAAGCTAGAAAAAAATGGGAAGGAGGGAGAAAAGGAAGAGGACAAGGAGGAAGCTGAGGTCCCAGGGGACAAAGACAAACTGAAGGAGAAGGACAGGGAGAAGGATGAAAGGAAAGAGGTGGATGGCAACAAAACTGGAGACCCTGAAGAGGTGGGACATGATCCTCAAAATGCAAAACAAAGCTAAAACCTTTCTAAACTGCAGGTTAGACTGTCCTATTACAGTGTCTTCTTAATGACCTCATTACTCTTAATATTTATGTATATTTCTCTTTTTGTCAGCAAAACCTTGGTCGAATTTAAGAAATCTTTATTTATTGCATGTTTGTTACTTTAAATTCCAAGTAAGTTTCCTCCTTTCACTGACAATTCAAAATGAAATTTTTATTTGAATGCGAGATCCATGCAATTAGTTTCATTATAGCAGTAGTTTCATACAATGTGATAATCAATTTAAAGCAGTGGCTGCCTGAAAGATAGAAAACCACAAAAAACTATTACACCATGCACCGGTATAGTGTCATTCAAAATGTTAAGTATATTAAAAGGTCACAATAATAAAAACACAGGCGGTGTGGTTATTCTCCTTATTATTTACCTGATGTAATGTGTTTCCACAATTGCATAAATTAATACAAGTTTTGTAATGAGTTAAACAGAATAAATTGTGTGGCCATCAATCAGATTTTCCTCTTTCTGACCATAGGCTGTATATAAAAGATGGAAATAGGACTGAAAAGTGAAGCCAATACAGAGTACCTTATTCTGCGTTCTTTTTAATGGCCAGCAGGGGGCGACTACACTGGTTGCAAATGTGTAGACATCTGTTGAAAAATTACCCTTCTGCACACTTGATCTACAACCTCAGTAAACACTTACTGATGAGTTTATGCTCTCGATTGCCAGTTTGAAGTCTCATAGAATACAACATGGCTTCCATTTTGTAGATTAGGGTGAGCATCGGAGTGAAATAGACAATGAAACCAGGTGTATTTTAGAGCAGGCCTACCTTGTGAATGAGAAGTTGTTACCATGTGAGTGTGCATCAGTCAGAGCCACTGCTCCAGACTTTACTAACCAATGGATAACATCACATTGGCTGTCTTTATATACAGTCTATGGTTCTGACATGAAGATTTTAGCACAGAGTTACAAACAAGACTATGTGATAGCTTATTGTTTTACTCTCCGTAGCTTTCCTCCTCGACAAAAGAAACATCACAAAATGCATCTCCTGGTCAAAAAACTGAAGGCAAAGACGACAGCGACCTGAAAGAGGACGAGAAGAAAGAAACAACTGATGATCCAGCTGCCCCTACAGAGGAGAAGAAAGTACAGGAGGAGAGTAAAGTGGAGACTAAACAGACATCTAAGCAGGATACAGAGGTCAAAGAGGAGAAATCAGGTGAAAAAAACAAAACCAAGAAAAGGAAACTTGATAAGCCCAAACGTTACACATAACTTTTGTTGTATTGTGAGATGAAATCTGACATGCACAAACACATAAAACAGGTTTATGTGATTCAGGTCTGTTTGTTTTTGCAGAAGGAGAAAAGGCTGGGGAGGAGAAAGAGAAAGAAAAACGGGAGGGAACACCTACCACAACGGAAGCAACAGATGCCAAGGATAAGACCATGTCTGATGTGAAGAAAGGTGTGTGTCAGTTCACTTCCTGGTGGTTAGACCTGAGTATGCTGCAATAGCAAACTAATTAACACCTTTACTGCTGTTATTGATAGCAGAAGAGGTCAAAGGCGAAAAGGATGCTGGGAAAGAAGTCAAAGCAGCGAAGGAGGAGGCGCCGAAGGGTAACGGGAAGCCTCCAGCTGAGCGACCTCGCTTCATGTTCAACATCGCAGATGGTGGCTTCACTGGTTAGCTACAGTAGATGTGGAATAGACTCAGCTCTTCTACTGTACAGCACTGTACAAAACTCTTGAGCCACCCCTCCTTTCTTTATGTTTTGCTTCCAAGGAGCTAGACTTTCTCGTAATTTTTAAAGTGGTCTTGAGCAGTAGTTCTCCAGGCTTTCTGGAGGTCTTTCAAAGTTTTTCTTTGGACATTGGCTGCTTTTTCACTCATTTTCAGGCTAGTCCTTGTACCTGACCATTTTCAGAGAATTTTTTGTTTTTTTGTTTGTTAAGCCACTAACACTGAAGCATTTTTCAGCATGACAATGATCCCAAACACACTGCCAATGCAGTAAAAACATACCTGGATAGAAAAACACACAATGCAACAGTATCAGTCATGGATTGGCCTCCTCAGAGCCCGGACCTCAACATTATTGAAGCAGTGTGGGATCATCTGACAGAGAACAGAACAAAAGGCAGCCAACATCCAAAGAAGACCTTTGAATGTCCTTCAGGAAGCCTGGAGAACTATTCCTGAAGACTACTTAAAGAAATTACAAGAAAGCTGCCTAAGAGAGTTCAGGCTGTGTTATTGACCAAATATTGACTTTCAAGCTCTTTTTTTGCCTTATATACTTCCATATATATATGTGTGTGTGTGTGTGTGTATATACATATATATATATGCGTATATACATATATATATATGCGTATATACATATATATATACACACACACACACACACACACATATATATTTCCATGTATGTCTGCACATGTTTCAGTAAATTGCTGCACTTATTCCCCATTTTCCTAGGAAAATATAGAGAAATGAGGGGTGACTCAAGACTTTTGCACAGCACTGTATGTAATAGCATGCATGCATCAAAATTTCCTTCATCAGCAGCTTTAACTTCCCATGTGATGCCTTTTATTTTCTAAGCATTTCAGTGGTAGTTTCCTTGTACTAGAACCATGTACAAGGAAATTTGTGTGTCAACATGAGGTCATGTTAGCCTTTTGTTAACTTAAATTTCATACGAAATTCCATGAAACCGAGTCTATCTTGGTTTGGGTGATATATTTACATGATACTTCTTGTAGGGACTTCGCCTTCAATCTTCAACATTTAAAAAAAAAAAATCACTGACATCAAAATGCTGTCTGCTAATAACATTTCTAAATGGAAATATTTTGTACTTCATGTTTTGAGAGAATACTGAAACCATCAGTGCATTTCCAGTATGTGAATATTGGCTTACTTTCTGAAAGACTCCCTGACTAATCGAGTGAGAAAGGTGTGAGGGTGAAAATATCTTAACAGGTTGGCCAAAAAAGTTGCAAAGCAATCTGAACAACATAAATGAACACGCAAAACATTCCCCTTATGTTCCAGAGCTTTTGTACAAAAGCAGCAGTAAGCCAGAATTATCTCCACCTTGATCACAGACCCAGAAAAGCTCTGGGTGCGCTGTGTAAACCCGCCTCATTTTCATTACCTTGTGCTGGCTTCTCTCCACAGAGCTGCACACTCTCTGGCAGAACGAGGAGCGGGCTGCCATCTCCTCTGGGAAGATGAACGAGATCTGGCACCGCCGACACGACTTCTGGCTGCTGGCGGGAATCGTGATGTATCCTTGACAGCAGTTGCCCGGGCGATGACCCTACTGTGTTTATTTTTCTATGGGCCGGCAGAAGCCCAGTGTAATAAGTCAACAAGCCGGCCAGACCTTAGTAAACAGCAAACTGTGTCTGCTGGATGCTGATGTAGTGGGTCGTTTAGTTCATGTTGTTCTCTCTATTATGGTCATTAAGGCTGTGGAGTATTCACATTAAACTCAGGTCTCATTATTCTACAAGCATTATACATACATTATTCTACATGTTGAGACGTAAATAGACTGAAATAAAAGGGGAGAAAATGCCTTGCTTCAGAAGCTGCCCGAAATCTGTTTGGTGCTCAAATAAAAAAACAAAAAAACAAACCACATTTAAAAGAATAGCTCCATTTAGGAGGGGAAAATATCCATTGTTTTCCTTCTGTGTGAGAGTAAGATGAGATGATGCTGCTTATCTTTGCGCAATCCCATTGTTTTGTGGACTTCTATTTTAAAGCCTGAGTGTGGCATTTGGGCTGCTGCCATGTTGATTTTTGGAGCCAAACCTGACCATATTTGGACAAGAGGACCAGGTGCTGAGTAATCAAGTGATGCCCGCTTGCTTCCTGGCAAGGTGCATGACACAGACAGACACCAGCGTATTACTGCTGATGTAAGATGTCTGTGGGAATTGACTGACTTTTGGAGACAGCTCCAAGTGGCCATTAGAGGAACTGCAGTTTTTAGCACTTCTGCTTTGGCTTCTTTTTTCAGCCCTGGGGTTTGCCGCTTGGTTCAGAAATATCCTAAAGGTTACAAATGGTCAATTTTTCCTTTATGTTTTTGAACATATTAAGCTAATTAATTACTGTTTGCTCACCAGTGAGGTTTAAATTAACTTTTAATAACTTTAGAAAGAGCAAGGCTTGCGTTTTCTTCATGAGCACTCAATGCACTATTTAGTCTATGCCTAACACACACACACACTCCAATGAATGCATCAGGGGTAACTCAGCGTTCAGTATCTTATAGGCTGGAGGATCCAGGGATCGAACCACTGACCTTCCACAACCCGCTCTGTCTCCTGAGCCACAGCTGCCCTGAAATATGGCTAGAGATGCCTCAAAGTAGGTGGCAATGCCTTAACCATATGTATGTTGCAGGCCGCAGGGGCCATTTCCATCCTTTTCATACAACTCAGTGATTAGCTCAGCACTGCATAACTACTAGAACGGAGCACAAATGTTCCTACCAACTCTTGAGAAATTGCAAATGTTAGCTAGCTTTTTCTCATTTTTAGTCTTTATTCTAAGCTAAGTTAAGAGTCTCCTTTATCCAGCTCTCAACTTAATGGACAGACATGATAGTGGTATTTATATCTAGATTTAAGGCTTGGTATGAGCATATTTTTTTAAACATGGATATATATTTTTTAATGAATGTGATTACTACCTTTCCCAATGCACCAAACGTCTAAAGGTGCTTCTTGTTGAGCTTCAGATTAATGTTGTGTGCTGGGTTGGATGCTTCATATTGTCTTATTCCCAAAGTGTGACACGACCCTTGACCTCAGTGCCAGTCACGGCTACGCTCGATGGCAGGACATCCAGAATGATCCCCAGTTCGCCATCGTCAACGAGCCTTTCAAGTCGCAGGCGAATAAAGGCAACTTCCTGGAAATGAAGAACAAGTTCCTGGCTCGGCGCTTCAAGGTAAGACAGGTCATCGCTAAACCTTCAGTTCCACTTCCAAAAGTAGGCTCACTCATTTATGATTTCAGTTTCCTCTGTAAGTTAAGCTCTCAAAGTTCAATTCAATTCAATTTTATTTATATAGCTCCTAATTGCAACAACAGTCCAAGTTCTCCCATGTTAAATACTAATTTTGCTTATTCATCGCAGCTGTTTGGGTACTTGGCCGTCTTTCAGTGTTAGTGTGCCGTGAACATGACAGTGGGTGTTTTCAGTTGCTATAAAAAGTCTTTGCGGTCCAGTGTCTTCGATCACTTGACTCGTTCGATGGTTGGATGGCAGATGCCCCTAGACCCACATTTGAGCTGAATGGTATTGCTGACCACTGCGTTTCTGGAAGAGCTCTCATCCTGTTTTTGAGCAGCTCACATGTTTCAGATCCTGCACCCAACATCCTCATTTACTGTATCGCTTTCTCTGTCTCAGCCTCATGGTTTCTCATTAACCTTCTTGGTAAATTATTGGAGTTCTTTTTTTTTTGTAAATCTGCCATAAAGAATGCACAAGACAGCAAAAATAAAATGATTTCTCGCCATATTTCCCACAGTGGTTTAGTTGTAATTGGTTGTGTAACACAATGCTTTTGCAACACGTTTACTAAAAATAACTCCCTTTTCCAGGACATACACACAATCACAGTATATTACTGTTTCAACCTGGATTACTCATGAAATGCTTGTATTATTACTATGCCAACTCAGACATTGTTAAAAAATATCTGAAAATTCAAAAGAAAACGGAGAGATGATTTGAACAGGAGTATAATGAGAGCAAAGGGCAAAAAAAAAGGAAATTACAAGAATTTCTTAAGATTTTTGATTGTTGTAAAATTGAATTTTCTACATCTGTGCTTAAGTGAAAAGTGAAAAAAAATATCCACACTTTTCTTTTGCCTAGGTAGGAGATTGGTTTATTAAAATTGTTATTTAAACTGTGCTGATTTATTAAGGCTGTACTTTGTGCAACGTTTTAGTATTAATATTCTATTATTAGCAGTTTTTTCATTGGATGTGTGGCTGTCTTTGTGAAAAGTAGCTACAGTTGTATAAGGTGAGATCCAGCAGTGAATTCAGGTGTGCAAGTTAGAAAATTAAGTAAATCTCTAGAACTTACTGTTAAAGAAACATTCCACCATTTAACTTAATTAGTTTAATGTACCGATTCACAATGTTTTGAATGCATAAAAAAGACATGATATAAAAGCCTTGTTTCTAATTATTTCTTTCTTTCTCATCATTATCAGTCATAATAGCTTTTCTTGCTTTTTCTGGGCAGGATTTGCAAGTTCACTCACTGTGCAGAATATCAGAATAAATCAAACTTATCAGACAAAGATCCTCCCTTAAAAAATGTATATGAGTAGAAGCACTTCCTGGATTCAGATTGTTTTTTGTTTGAGGTGCTCCTTCATAGGGATATCTACTGTATATAAACCTAAAAAAAAAAAAGACACTATTTTAAATTACAATGAAAATGTGTTTATTCTTGTGACAAAGCTATATTTAATGTTAAAAATACAATCTTATATTATGCCCAAGATTCTTAGTGTATTTGCCCAAATTAAATACCAGTGTTTAATTTGGGCTCTTTGTTCATAGGATGCAGCATTTCAGCTATTAGGACAGGAAGTAGTGTGCTCACACTGTACAAATGACTGCTGATTATTTTTTTTTCCATTCATACATTGATTGCTTGTTTAAAAAAATATGAGAAAATGCCCTCTTAATTACCCAGAGCCCATGTGACAAATTCACTAGAGCCTGAGCGATATGGGATTTTTAAGACTGATACCGATATCGATATTGATGATTAAAAAATCCGATATTCTGATATATCGGATGAATTTTTTTTCCTTTCAGACACTCAAAACATACACAGATTTCCCTAACATTTGTTATGTATAGTTATTTATGAGTCCTTACTAAGATAATACTTTTTTCTTAACTTTTTTAATTTTCAGTTATCTGCTGTTATAAATGCTGACACTGATCAATCAACAAATTCCTAATATCGCCCAATAATATCAGCTCACAGATAAATTGGTCGGGCTCTAATCTTCACAATGCCAGTTTTGTCCAAAAATCAGTCCAGGGCTCAAAATGAGTAAAATTACAATAAGATTATGAATATAAATCAAAATAAAAGCAGCAAATCTTTACATTTTTAAAGCTGGAAACATTACATGTTTTATACATGAAAAAGAACTTAAACAAGTTACTTCCTGTCAGTCAGTTAATAGATCTGTTTCATCTGTACTTGCATAAACTGTCAGGTAGTTTAATTCATAACAAAACTTAAGATTTTAAAAACTTTTCATATACTTTATGTGCAAAAATCTTCATTTGTAAAGCATCTAGTAGCTAAAGCTGCCTATAAGACAAACCTAAATGTAGTAAAATGCACATATGAAGCAAAAGTATAAAAGAAAATACAACTCGTGCTTAAGCAGAGTACTTAAGTAAATGCACTTGGTTAAATTTAACTGTATACAATGACAATTGCTATGTAGTACATACTGTATACCACTAAAATGCAGTATGGGATTGGAGCTCTGTGTGACTTACGCAACAAGACCCCGAGGCATTGCAGGCGAGCTGAACTGGCAAATTTTAGCACTCTGTAATGTTTTTGTAACCTGATATCTGTGCTGAAGTGCATTTCAAAACAGCACTATCATTTTAGAGCCCAGAGTGTGCAGGAAGGCCCACAGTACAGTACAAACCAAAATCAGTGACAACTTTTAAGTCACTTTTTAAAAAGTGATAACTTTTTTTTTAATCATAGCACATATACATGTAGTGCTTTCAGTGACTTTGGACTTACAAACAATCCTTTCTCTCCTCTTTCCCTGCTGGCCTCCTCCTGATCTCTTGTCCTCCAGCTGCTGGAGCAGGCGCTGGTGATAGAGGAGCAGTTGCGGCGAGCAGCTTACCTAAACATGACCCAGGACCCCAGCCACCCGGCCATGGCGCTCAATGCACGCTTTGCAGAGGTGGAGTGCCTGGCGGAGTCACACCAGCACCTCAGCAAGGAATCCCTGGCGGGGAACAAGCCAGCCAACGCTGTCCTGCACAAAGGTCAGGGATAATCGGATGAAAGACACCAAGAGTTATGGTGAAATAGTTTCTTGTTGTGTAGTAAATAAATAAAGCAAGCAAAAATGCTTGTATCAGGGAAGCAGATTTGTGCAGAGATATGCAGATGGATTCAGAGAAAACAGGGGAGATTGGCAGACAGATGATCAGAGGCACACAGCGAAAGAGATACACATCGACATATCTCACCACGGCTGTTGTACAGTCTTTTCCTGCCGAGTTGACCGTATCGCTTTGCCTGGAGCTGACTTCAATAACCCCAAGCAGATAAGCTTACACAATGTTAAGTGATAGCTCCAAACATTTCCTCACTGGCTCCTTAGCAAGTCCGTCCATGTTTATATCCCACAGTTGAAAGAATAACATGCTCAGCACACTACTGGTCTTGTTCTCGTCTCGTATGTCTTAACAGAGCTGAGCTTAATGAAGGCTCAAACATTTTTTATCAGCAACGCTGTGCTCAGTGATTAATTTCATGTTAGGATGTGATGACAGAGGGCAGATAATGAAGGATGGGAACTGTAATCTCTTACAGAAACAGCATGAGAAACGTGCTATTTAAATATTTATTCTCAACATTTAAAGAAAGAAAAGCAACAACATGTTGAAATAAAACAGTTTAAGCAGACTATTTATAGTGTTCAGGCCCAGTAAATTAAAAACTTGACTTTTGAAGCAGTCCTGTGTGTAAAATTCATACATTTGTCCACATTAATTGAGGTTTTGGAATAAACTATTATCCAGTAATAAACTTTAAAAAAAGAAACTGGAAACGGGTCAAAAGTGAAGCACTGGGTTGTTCTTATTGTTTGTTGTTGTCATTGTAGTGTTGAACCAGTTGGAGGAGCTGCTGAGTGACATGAAGGCCGACGTGACTCGGCTACCGGCCACGCTGTCCAGAGTCCCACCCATCGCCGCCCGCCTGCAGATGTCAGAGAGGAGCATCCTCAGCCGACTGGCCAGCAAGGGCACCGAGACACACACGCCCCCGGTCAGCACAGCAGGCTGCTTCTAAACACAACACACTTCAAGCGCGCACACACACACACACACACACAAACAGCCAGGCTCACAAGTCAAAACCTGCTCGAGCTGCCAGCGCTCAGTGGAAAAATAATAGATGGAGGTCGTCCAGTGACTATACAGAGCCGATTATCTTGTCACCCACCTGTGCTTTTTAACTCCACAGCTGCTTAGCACATTTTTATGTCAGCTTACATAACTTAAAAGGGGTTCATTTTATTTTAATCTTGTCAAAATCACCGCATGTATAATTTCTGAAGAAAAGCTTTTTCTTTTCTGTCTCTCCACAGCCCATACCTCCAGGACCCTACGCCACCCCTCAAAACTATGGAGCCCCCTTCACACCCGCACCCCCGAGCGCCCTGCACATGGGAGGGGCCAACTACAGTCAGATGCCGCCCGGATCATTCATATCAGGTCAGTGTTTGAGACTCCGCTGAGACTGTGTCAGTTTATATTTCCTATAAAACACCAAAGTGGGTACTTATTATGACAGTAAAAAAAAAAAACCCTCTGTCAGTGAGATGTGGAAAATGCCGTTTGTGGGCGTATGAGCGAAAAACAGGTTAGTTACTGAGTAACAACTAAATATCTCGAGGTGCTAGGGTTTCAATAATTATAAGACTGAAGATAATTTGCAGAAGAAGAAGTTTGTTTGATCTGTCTGATACTTGGCAAGCTGATGATTTAACCCAGATTTATGCTTCTTGGCGCAGGTGTTGTTGCTGTGTCACTGCAGCTGCCTCTGGCACAGGAACTGATTCTTATCTCAGCACAGGATTTAAGGAGATTAATGATAAAGCACCGCTGCAACGCCAGATTTAGGTTATTAGGGTCATGTTGTGCATGAAATCTATATCTGAAGTGGTCGTATTTGTGTTTGTTTACTTTTTACTTGCTGATAATGGACAGTGGTGGAAATGGGTTTGCTGGCTCAAGCCCACAATTCAGTCTGGCTTAATAATTTCCCACCACATAAAGTTTGATTGTTCATCAGGAAGAGTTCTCCTCAACCTATGGGAAGCTGTTGTGTGTTTCTTTTTTTCTGGGTCTGGCTCTTGCCTGAGAAAATTACTTTGGTCATGTCATAGTGATCACTGTGGTCGGGGTTGTGTAAGTTCACACTTCATGACCCATCCCAAAAGTTCACTCCAGGCAGTTTTAAAATGAGCTCAAAGTTTAAGTTCATAGGTAACATTGTAGAATTTCAGTTTGCAGCTCTAAAAATGAACTCGCTCGCATTCATTTCTTACATTTTTCTGTTGAGCTGCTCTGAGTTTTTCCTTCTTCAGTTGAATCTCTTCCTGCCGTCCCTGCCGCTCCCAGTCATTGTCTGAATAAATGACTGTATACTGCTATACGATCACAGACACTTTAAGAAGTAAATAAAAACAATGCACTTAAACCACGTGTCATAAAGCAGGACAACTCAAAACAGGCCTGTTTACAAATGTGACTTGGTTCTGTAGGACTTCTGCCGCTGTTGACTCAGGGTTTAACCCTTTGGTAAGGATTTCTTGTTATCAACAATCACACACAGATATTTCTCGAGACCGCTCTGAGGTTTCAAATTAAAATTTTTTGCTGATGTGGCCAATGTTCTGATTTATTTATTTTTTTCAGGCCCAGAGTGGGCCAGAGTACACTGTTTAGCTAAAACTTTAGTGCACTTCTGCACTAGCTCTGCTTGACCTTAAGAATTCTAATTTCATACCAGGTTCAGACTACATGATATCAGCCTGATTATGGCCTGATCTGAACAGCTTAGGGTGTTTTCGTGCACAACAGTCTGTTGTTTTATCTCCTATAGTGTGTCATATTATATGCAAACCAAACCTGGACTTGGGACATGTCATGATGTCCCAACAGAGAGACTAGCATCTCAGAGAGACTCAGCATCCTCTGCAGTGATTCCCTTCTATTCATAGTGCTTTTTCCAGCTATTAAGATTTTTTTCTACTGGTGAGCCGTGTACAGCTCTAATCATGACAATGCAAAAGAGGAATTACGTTGCCTTTGAGGTTAGGCAGAACACAGTATCGTTTTCTGTTTTCCCTTATTTTCCTGGAACTTGCTAGCTAGCACCTCCTTCCTGATCATGTCCCACATGTCTTGAAAGATGGCGAGCACGACTAAGTGGGGTGTAGCCAGTTATGTCAGTCATGAAAAGGGAAGAATTTATGTGTCTGTAATCACACTGACACAGTGACACTGTGACCACTGTAACAAACAAAAACCATCATGTAGTCTGAGCCTGGTTTATAATAGAAAGCAGTGCAAACTGGGATCGAAAGCTGTAGTAATTAACCAGGCATGAAGAGTATGATGAATAAATGTTATTGTGTTGCATTATGGGAAATGCTTCACCCATACTATTGATCACTAGCTGGTATATCTCAGGGTGTGCTGCAACAGTTTTTACCATTCTTATTTTTCCTGTAAATTTTCCATCTTTGTGCAAGTACAACACTAAATTGGTTTAGTGCTCCTTATGCAACAGTCACACTAGGGAAAACAGTGGTCGGAGGCTGCAGCACAACCAAAATTATTGCAACTGTGTGCAATGAACTTGCGATCTTGTTGCCTTTGAAATGGTTGCTTCAAAGACGGGGGCCAGGTCTGCGACCACTCACAGGCAGTTGCTGTCGTCAAAGTGACGTTGGTGCATCAACACGGCGATAAAACAGCAATAAGGCAGAGTCAGTCTGCTATCATTTTGTGATTGAATGAGGTCAAGTTGGCAATTACATGAATCTATTTGTGGTAATATGGCAAGTAACTGTGATAAATTGGCAAAAATCGCAAATCTGTTGCCATCTACATAGATAGAAATTCACATTAACTACTTAGATTTGAAACAGAAATTCAGAAATTCCTCCACAAATAGTGACATAGTTGCTGCAGGACCGTGATTTAACATCAAAATGGCATAGGCGCTCGGCAACCTTGCTTTTATATAGGAATATAACCAGAATATAACCAAAATACAACCAGTTAGCAACCAGTTGAGTCGAGTCCCCTATTGCAGAGAGACACATCGCAGACAAGTTGGGCTCATCGGTGCAGAGTGACCCCAATTGATTTCACCGTGTTGGCAATCTGTCCGCATTTATAAATTAGACAGCAGTTATATGCAAACCTTTGCCAATCTCTCAGATGGACTGCGTTTCCTTGGAGACAGGTTGCCTCCCACCAGGCAACTAGTGCAGTCGCCTTGAGATCGAAAGTGGTCACCGAGAGGTTGAGGGTTTTGCACCTTTGGGCGACCAGGTGGTAGCTGCAACTACTTGGAATCGGTTGCTGAATGCAAAAAAAATTCAATTTCGGGCATATATTTATTTTTTTTATTTTTATTTTTTCCCCAGTCACAAGGAGGTTACGGTTTTTGCTCTAGTGTGACTGAGCCATTAATATTCATCCTTTAATGTTCTCCTTGTTTTTATACCATCACTCCGTTCTGGCAACAGAAACCTATTTTAAAGGGTGCGCGCCAACTCTAGCAGAGATACAGAGCCTCAGAGACACCCTGATGGAGAAGCGCAAATCTGGCTGCAGAGATCAGAACTTGATAACTTGGCAACTTGCACTGATGATGGACAAAACTGGTCCAAAATGTTGCTCCTATTTTTAAAGATGGGATCTGAGGAATTCCAGCTTTATATGGTGATGTTGTTGTGGAAAAACATTAAGCAAAGAAAATGGAAAAACATGCTGAGGCTTCATTTAAACGACTGTCTCTGGGAAATGGGTATTTCAGGATTTCTTTGCATTATACTTAAATTTCTGATCAAGAACAGCATTATTCAAGTCTTGAGTTTCATTTGAACGCTCAGTTGTGTGGCTGAAAGAGCTACCTGATGGCTTCTAAAGCAGCACTCTTTTAAACACTTTGAGTAGACACTTTATCTCCCTGAGCAGCTTTAGTTGTGAAGCCTTAAAATCCAGAAAGGAGTCCATATCGGAAAAAAACATATGCAGCACAGTTTTCTGATGTGGCTGCCAGATAGACACCTGAAATAGACATTACCCAAATCAAACACGAATGTGCTGCGCTGCTATATTAAGGCATTCTCATCTCTTAACATGTCCAACCTCAAAACCTCAACACTTGGCTCAGCACTTATAGGATCTAATGGCGCATTGTGCAATGATAAAGCACAGTCTGAGTGCTATCAAACCTGTCTGCAGAGCCTGTTTATTTTCACTTGTTAAGTCCTGTTGTGGCTCTCATTACTTATTGAGTTAAGGGCTTAAGAATTAAAAAGGCAGAAAAAAAAAATCAATTTTGTTTTGACTTGTTGTCCGAACTCTCCTCGTCTGCAGGGCTCGCTGGCAGGTTGTGAATTTATTTTCTCATAATTAGTTTGGTAACAGCATGTGCTCTCCAGACGCACTCTCTGCTCTGCATGTGTATTCGTGTTCGGAGATGTTTAGATAGCAGCGATGTGGCAGAGATAACTGGTAAAACCTGATATTCCCCAATAGCTTTGCTCTGAAAACCACAGCACCCAGCTCTCTCCGTGCTGCGCCTGCCTCTCACTCGGTGTATCTTGATTTTTGTAATTGCAGACTGAAACATCTGTCAAAAGCATTGCATTTTAAGAGAGCCAGAGCCTATCTCTGAAAATGTCATTATGCTCAGCCTGTCTGGGTCCGGCCATGCCAAGAAAACATTCGGACTTTGTACCAAGGTATTTTGAGAGGGACCGAAACCACAGGAGTTTGGTTGTGTAAACGTCGTGTTGTGACTTGTGAACTGGCAGAGGGCTGGGCCGAGCGCTGGCTGTTCAGAAATAGTCACGCGCGAGCTGTGTTGCTTCGTGGGTTTGTGCTCACCAGGGGCCTCGCGGCGAGCAGCTGAAGCTGCGTTGAGCGCAGGCCGGGCTGCAGTCTGAACACTCTGGTAGGGCGCAAGCATGCAGCAAATGAGACCACATTTATGGTCTTGATTGGGGTTGTGCTGGATCGTGACCTTTTTAGATTCAGCCCGAGAGGGAAAAGAGTGAGCAGGAAGAATGGACGGAGTTAAAATAACAGTTCTCTGATTTTGCGACCTCCTAGCTCCCCTCCATTAACAGCACTTCCCCGAGAGAAGCTCCCACACTTGAGTACACAAAACATGTCCAAAAATACTCCGGCTGTGGCACTTTAACTACACATCTACTACTTTAGCTGCACTCTGTGAACTCCGCAACAAAATGTAACAATGCTCTGATGAAGGATTGTGCTGTCTCACACGTGGCAGTATGTCAGCATTTGCACAATAACTTGAATTGCATTTTGGAAAGCCTGTTTCTGCCATCAGGACGCTACACATCTGTGCTAGAAGGAGTCCCACATACTAGACAAAACTTCATCCTTTAGAGGCGTAGAAATTAAACAGATGGAGAGGAGCACACATGTCTGCAAGCACCCATCCTGCTAAAGTGTCTTTGAGCAGGACACTGAACCCCCGCCAGCTCCAGTAGCTCTCCCCTGACCTCCGACCTCCCTGCAGAGGAGGGAGGCAAACTAAAAGAGAAAATCCCTACGGGGACCAGTTAAGTGTCACATTATCCTGCTCCCCTCTCCGAGTCTCCACTACAGTCTGCCGCTTGTCTGCCCCCACAGAAGCCGCCGCCGCTGCTGGGGCCACCGGGGGAGGTGCTGGTGGAGCCACCGGAGGGCCAACTGTTGCCGGTGTTTGCCAGAAGACCAAGGAGCACGATGTGGTGCAGCGGCAGCGAGTGGTGGACCTTTGGAAGGACGGAAAGTCAGAGGGGGCCATTGGGCAGGAGCTGAGGATGCCTAAATCTACGGTGCACAGCATCATCGTCAAGTACCGGCTCAGCAACACTGTGGAGAACCTGCCGCGCAACGGGCGACCAAAGAAACCCTGAGGGGCAAGGAGGGAGGTGAAAAAAAAAAAAGGGGGGGGGGGGGGGAGGGGGAAAAAAAAAACAGAAAAAAAAAAAAAAACAAAACAAAAAACCAA